>DWRE01000011.1:0-126211 GCA_018251075.1 Metardaris cosinga cedra | reverse complement strand
CTGTATTCCTTGCCCGGTTCAGGATAGTACTCACCCCAGCGGTAATCTTCGGCGACCAGAGCGGGATAATCCGGATTGGTCTCCGCTGTGCCGGTCATATCGCTCTGCGCAGCGGGGTAGTAATCGTCGTTAACCGTGACTGACTTCGGAATGGCTTTGCGGCTGACCGACATCTCCCAGACTGATTCCAGGCCACCGTCAAACAGTCCCGCCGGATTTCGGAAAGGGATAGCAACAGGCTCTGGCC
The DNA here is from genome assembly GCA_018251075.1 of Metardaris cosinga cedra. Lineage (NCBI taxonomy): Eukaryota > Metazoa > Arthropoda > Insecta > Lepidoptera > Hesperiidae > Metardaris > Metardaris cosinga. The sequence goes on along the minus strand of DWRE01000011.1, from coordinate 125,964 downwards.
AGGCGTAAGAATGGTCGGCCAGCACCATCACGTCGCAGTTGTTCTCTTCGTCATATTCGAAGAAGTACGAGATGCCGCTGTCGGCCAGGCGTCGCGCAATATGCGCGTATTCGCTTTCGCCGAACTGCATCATGAATTTTTTCAGCGGATACTGATCATTGAGCGCAAACCGAAAATCCAGCCGGTCCATGTTGTAACGCAGGAAGGTGTTTTCGGTCATGCTGATGATGCTGTCGTTCTGATAAATCGCGTTATTGCTGCCCTGATTTAACCGGGTGACGCGGTGCTCCAGCGTGGCGACGTAACGGGTCTCATCGGCAGAAGTGCTGCACTGGCGGAACTGGGTGATGACACCGGGGATGATGCGCGGTTTAACGGACTCCCACGGCTTGCCGTCGGGGTACATCAGAAACAGGGCGGTATAGTTGATGATGTGCTGGGCGGGAATGTCTTTCACCGCGCTGGTAAACTCAATCTCATAGCGCAGGATATCGCTGATGGCCTCGCTGCCGCTGAACTTGAGCACCGAAATATCAACGCCCGGCTGCTGAGATTCCAGCCGTTTAAGTCTTAACTGGTAATGGTTGTGGATCGGTAATTTGCTGCCGGCAAGAATGTAATCCTGAATGCTCATCGTTTAAGTCCTTTTAACGCTTATGTGCGTGAATACCATAACTGATACCAAACAACGGGCAATCACGTAATGTAAAAAGCAATGACTACGTAAAGCTCTTCCTGCTTATCAATCCATAGTGCAGCAGTGGAAGGCGATTATAATTGGTACTCATAATCCAACAATGAAGAATTGATGGTGTGAATATATCAATGAGTTTAAGTTTTCTGCATCAACAGAATACTTAAAGCGCACCATTGCCTTAAATCTTCCGTTCCCGAAATGAGAAAGTAGCATAAGTCAGTGATGCACTAAAGCAAACTAGGTCACGGAAAAATGTAACGAAATTATTAATGAGGGAGGGTGTGGAGATTTATTAGGACTATTTTCGATAATCACTCGGATTTTTCTTTAGTGAAAAATCCGAGTGATTAGATGCTTGCTTATTAATTGAATGTTCACGTATTCACTAAACCAGATTTTTCTCATCAGCTGAATGAAGAACAATGGATCACTATAGAGCCCCGGAGCTAATCTCACCTTGGTTGAGTTACTCATTATATCTTTAACAAAGTGTCCAGAATGATTAGACCATTACAGTGTGAAAATTTTAGGAATTACCATATTGATCTCTCCCACTAAAATATTATTATTAAAATTACAGGTGCTAAGAAAAGTTGCTAAGAGGTCAGCAGCCTTGAGATGGAACCTCTCAGAAAAAAGTTGCGGCAGTCTCTTAAAGATTTGAGACTTAAATGGAGAAATAGCATGACACAGAAGAAAAGCACATCCAATCAGATTGATGACTACTTTAAAGCTATGAGCGAAGGCACACTGGGTGAAAGGAAGACATATTTGCAACTTTTTGCCGAACTTACCTCAACGCATAAATCGGTCAGCCGAAAGGACATCATTCGAGGCCTGGTTAAAAAGCTTGAAATGGAGAAGGACGTAACAAAGGCCGATATTTATCGCAATATACTTGAACAGATGCATGAAACTCGGGATAACGACTAGCTAAGCAGGCATAATTTTCAATGTATAAGAGAAAAAATACCGGACGAGAAAGTTACTAAATCCACTGAGTAAAAAACTTTTCAAGACTACATTAAGCATTCAATATTTATGCTGATATTAATAAGGAATTCTATTATATACCTCTGTCATTGTAGACTGAAGATTCTATATTAAAATGATGAGTGCGCCATTTAGTGGGGTGGGGCTCGAGTTTATGAATATACCGTTGCTCCTTCGTAAATTTATTAGCCCAACTATCATACTTCGCTACATGCAATTTAAAAAGTGTGAAAAAAAACTCATACATTGTTCCGTACAATGTATGAGTAAGCCAAGTGGCCAATACCAGGGAATCAAAAACACTATAATAAATAGTGAGTTAGTAAATTTCCTGAACCGGGATGAACTTATTGATTACAAGTGTCTGACCGAAATTTAAGTTCTAGAATTGTTGCATGTGAATGAGCTTAATTCTGTATTCCAGTAAAGTGCTTACTTTGTATTTCTGCATAGCTGACCTTAAATGAGAGCTAACTGTTTTAGGTGTTATGCCCGTTATTGTACTTATCTCATTATGGCTTAGACCTTTCCTGAGCAGATCAGAGACTTTACGTTCCTTATTTGTTAAGGCTAAATTTTCAGTTCTTACAAAAAGATTATTCCTAATTAAAGGCGAACCAAACATAACCATTTTAAAGATGTTTAAAATCTGATCTAACCCTGTGTCAGGGGCAATAAAAAGTGCATTTTCATACCCTCTTATGCCTCTCACAACTTCTGACATTGAAAAAGTACAGAAAACGATCACTGCTCCTCCTCTATCAAGCGAAGGGCTACGTTCAGGTAACTTTTCAAATATGCTCCTGGAAGATAAGACGACAATATCAGCTTGAAAATAATCGTTATATCTTGACTCATGTCGATTAATGAGCCTTACATTTACTACATGAGAATGATATATATCATCTAAAAGTTTTTGCAAGCCAACCTTAAAGTAATAATCCTTGCAGTAAATAGAAAAAAAGTGAATTTCCATATGACAACATATTCAAAGTCCATATTAATAGCAACAGCTCTAGCGAATTGCAATTGAATATCTTAAGCAATCGCTAATAAAAAAACTTAAAGATCGTTATCCTTTTTACCAACAGGAACTAACTAAAGCAACTCGTCAAAGCTGTAAGGAGAAATGACATAATGAGCATAATCCTAATATCGAAAACGAAATAGTGGCTTCTCTTTAAATTAACAAACCAAATAAAATAGGAATATTCATACTGCACGTTGTGCCCAACTAGGATTGAAGCGATATAAACTAGGATTTTTCACATGCTGCAAGAAATAATAACATAAGTGATTAATCATAATCATAAATCACTAATTGCTAGCAACGATAGATACAATCACATTGATAGAAATTAACATTTTAAACGCCTTGATAATTTAAAATGAATAATCAATTCATTCCAAAGAATGCCCCGTTGTGGACGTTTCATCATGGTTGAAGTGAAGACGTTACTCACCCCACGGTGGGCGGAATAAGATATGCAAAAAGACAATTAAGTATAGAGTTCACTGACATCTTCCATTTCGCGTTGTCAGATTCCTGATATAAATCATGGTGACTAACTCAATTAAAGCCATCGAGAGTATCGATATGTGAAAGCTTTACTCTGTACTCTAACAAAGTCTTAACTTTAAATTTGGTCATGGCTGATCTTAAATGTAAACTCACAGTCTTTGGGTTAATGCCTGTAAATTGACTAATATCATGTTGATTTAGTCCTTTACTCAATAGTGAAGACACACGCATTTCATTACAGGTCAAGGGGGCCAAACCCGTCTTTGTAAACAAAGATTTTTTTGCTCCTTCCGTGCCAAACACTAGCACACAAAAAATCTGAGCTAACTTCTCCAGTTTGACATCCATCGGAATACACGAAACGAGATCGTATCCTGTAATACCGGTGAGTATGTGTGTCATTGAGTCAGAACAAAATATTATTGCAGCGTGATTCTTTTTTTTCTTAAGAATTTGTTCAGGTATTTTCTCATATATAGCCTTAGAAGACAGAACTATGATGTCAACGACAAAATAGTCAGCGAGCTCTAATTCGAATGGAATGCCATTATTAACAGGCAATTTAACTGATGAACATATGTCCTTAAAGATTTCTTGTAATCCTATTTTAAAAAAACGATCTTCACAATGAATAGAAAATAAACAACTCCCAATTACAAACATAATCAGACCTAGTTATTGAATTTAATCTTGATATAAAATAAAATATCCGCAGCATGGCTAAAATGCATATCGTAATTAAAAAAAACACTTTAACCATCATGCATATAGAATATTTCCCATATCATTAATGAACGCCAAAAGGGAATGCTAAGTATTTCTATCTCAGAATTTTACATTACTGTTCCTGACAGGATAGTAGTGAGTGATGTTTATCATGACACTGTTTAACTAAACAGCAGTCTAACAACATCAAAGATAAAAACTTAATCCACTATTGATAACGATTTATAAATCTTTAAGATTACTGAGCCCTGCCTGCCTTACAGAACTCCGCACGTATTTATATTATTAACGCATTGTTAGTCATAAATTTAAAATCAATGTAATAATATTTCATTATCGTGTAAATTAATGTTTATGTTGGCGTTATGTATCTTGATGTGAGGAATAAGATATGTAAATTAATGAATTTTTGTACACTTAAAGTAGTTGGATGTAATTGGACATGGTTTTTTATATTCTCCGGGAAAAGGCTCATGTTCATTCAGACTCAAAGAAACATTATATTCATGAAGTCAGAGCGAGCTGAGATATTCCATGATGTAGTAGTTATCACTGTGAAAGCTTCAATAAAATTAGCGTATTAATAACCAGACATCACTGCGTTTTCTGCCCGGCTGCGGCCACCGAAGCCTCAGGGTTTATATCTAAACCCCATCCGGGGCATGGATTTTGTTTTTATGCGTTGTTTGACAGGCGACGACTGCGCCTGTTGACAGTTATAAAACCTTACACCCGCGAATGCCTGGGAATATGTGTGGGAAAGGATCAGCATTGGGCAGCAGTGGACAGAAGTGGCTGGGATGCTGACAACCACGCGCTCAGGCTCTTTTTACCGTATTTGCAGAGAATCGATACATAATGTTGCTAGGTTATTGATAGGAATAAGTAATGCCTATCAATGATTTTGCAGTACCACTCTTTAAGTCTTTGGATGTATCACGGACGTAACTAAATCCTAAAGTAAGTGCCATCGGAAGGTTTTTGTCAGAACCCACAACACCGCCGCTGTTGCCAATAAAATACTTAGTCTGGCCGGGGATATCTTTTGCTGAGCCATCAGGACCGAAAGAAAGCTGGGTTCCGGAAGAATTCGTTAATGTGAAACCTATACCCGAAGCTGTTGAATCAGAGGTTAAGGAGGTGATAGTGCTTCGATTAGCAGGATTATTTAAATCTGAAACTGAGTAATACAGTGCGATGCTTGGATCGCAAACAAGCGAGAATGTTACCTGCTGAGTATTTATTAATTGTGATGCAGCCGTATTGAGTAAAGAAGACATGGCCACAGCCCCCATGTCAACAGAAGCTGTCACGACATTTGGGGTACAAGTTCTAATTGAAGCTCTTACATTTGCGCTACCTGTACTAATATGAATAATTTCCTGGAGGGTATTTGTTTCATCGTAACATTCGAAACGGAACATTTCTTGCCCCGGAATTAAGGTATAGCCATCATTAGGGCGGTCTGAACCTTTCCAAATATACGAACCATAAGTAGTAGGTATTCCATTATAAACGCGTGCACCATTATCATAATTACCACTCCAGACAGTAGTTCTGACTGTTTGTCCGTAAGTTATCATCGCTGCATTAGATGACACATTATAAAAGGGAATTAGTGCAAACCCCGGTGCGCCAGTATCAAACAAATACATAACACTAGAACCTGCACTTGAATAAGTCTGACCTAAATAGCTTGCAACTGGAACGTAATCAACCCTTCTGAGGCTATAATTAATTGTATTGTTCGAACATATTTTTACCTGCCTGCCTATCCCCGAACCAGCTAAGACAGTAGCAAATGCCATGCTATCCGCAGCATTATTAATAACAATGTCCCCAGAAGTATAATTCCTCGAGTAATAAGACTCAACTACAGCAAGACCTTCTTTAGGAAAGCAAATTAATGTTAATACTATAAAAAAAGGGAGCAAGTAAGTGTTTTTGTTCATGATTCATCCTTATAATCAGCTATTAAAAATTACGCATATGTATTGTTTTTAGTATTGAGTCATCATCGTCGACTACAGAAACCAAAAAATTACATTGCTTCAATTTGCAAAATTTACTTACATTGACTTTCCCTTCAGGAATTAAAGTTATTCTACTGCCTGTTTTCTCAGTGCTCGACTCTTTTATATTAATAGTCAAAACGAAATTGGAATGATTGCTTAACCAAAAAATGTCATTACCTTCTTTTACCAAGGCAAGGAGCCTAGGATCAAACTTTGAGAGATTATCATGTCTGTATATCAAATTAAAATGTGACCTCAGTGCCAATGATATTGTACTGAAATCCTTCATTTTCTTTGAGTTGGGTATAAATGCAATAGTCAGTGAATATAGTTGGTCGGCTTTAATATTTTCTATTTTATCTGGGATCAGCATCTGTATATTAGATGTATTCTTAGCAAGTAAAAATAAAGGAGGGGTTACGACAAAGCGACCTTCATCGTTTCCAGAAATATTGGTTTTGACTAAAAAATCATTTTCATTGTCATTGATGATTTTTATAGGCAAACTTTTGGTATTTTGAGTAATTATAAAACGGGTTCCGACGACAGAAACACCTGCCAGAGAGTCCGCACTCAATATAATCAGAGACAATATTGAGATAAAAACTATTCTAGTCATAAGAGATTTCAAATGATGTGACGCCCGTGACTTTTCCGGGAGACATTTCGCCAGATGTTTTAACATAGGCAGCGTAGAAACTTAGTTTATTTATATCCGATGAATGAGTTAAATTAAAGCTACTCAAATTATTCCTGATGTCCAGGTTAGTTATATTCATGTCATATAATCCAATGGCTACACCATTTGCTTCACCCTCTGCACCAGAATTAATCTGAAGCAAATTAGGCATTTTCTCATCGCTAGCTCCAGTAAATCTCACGTTGACTGTGTTAATTTCTAAAGGACAATTTTCAATTATTATATTAAATGGTGTGAGACCAAAAGGGACTCCTAAATTCTTACCATTTAAGAGTCCAGTCGTCATGTTAACAACGGAGTTATCGCTCCCGGAAGAAAGAGAGCAAGTTGATGAGCTCAACTTTGCACTGATATTTATAGTTATCTGCTCAGCACTACCTGGAAAACAGGTAAAAATAAAACCCAGACAAATTAAAAATTGTTTAATCATAATACATATCCAGGAAAAGTACTGATGACGCGTCACCAGCTGCAACAGGGACTGCGACCGCTCTGTATTGCAAGAAGAATTTTAAATTATATTTTTCGGTCGTTACAGGTGAACCCAGGGCTAACTTGGTATTCAAAGGAATTCGGTTACCTTTGTCATCTAATATTTCAATAGCAAGCCCTTGCGCAAGAGGTTCCGACATATCTGGCTGGCCCTTAATCTTTAGCAACGTCGGATCCAGTTCATTGGCCTCACCTGTAAATTGGTAAGAAATGTTGCTCGAAGTACCCAGGCAGTCTAAACCAATGTCTATCTCTTCCTTATTACTCACATTCCCTAGCGCTTTGAAGGCAGATGTATTCAAGTCAGAAAAAACAACATTCTTGGTGAGGTCTTCACTATTTACATTACAATTTTGATCTCTCAAGGCGCCATTGATACTCACCATCACATCAGCAGCGTAACTGCGTAGGTGTATAGCGTTGATCAGAACAAACAAGAACATATACTGGAAAAATTTAAGTTTCAATGCACATTCTCCTCAATGACATTCGACCTGAGTTCTATTTATTGTTCTGGATTTAAAATTCTCGTCATAATGTATTACAAATTTACAAGTGTCCTCATCATCCCATTTTACTTTATAGGTGGCATTGTTACTGACTCCAGTCAGATATACTGTTCCATCATCATTGGCAATAGCGAATGAGTTATTTCCTTCTTCGCTCACGATTGTTCCAAATCGTATAGGTTTGTTTTTATATTTAACCGAAACTAAGAAGTTATAGCCTCTTTTAACATCAAAAACTACTTTCGAGACAGCGCCTCGCGTTGGCGCCACTTTGATAACTCTGCCTTCTACATCAAAGTCATCACCAAATGTTAAAGGATCCAATTCAACATCATTATAATGATATGGCGATGCATAGGGGATAAGAGCATACCCATGCTTATCTATAGTAATGTTTTCTCCTGCCCGGTTAATTCTTGCTCCGCTAGCACCAGCAGCTTCAACCAGGATCGCAGTGTCATTCGCTTGTTGAGAGAAAACAATACCATTTTCATGTGCTAAAATAGAACCGCTAACTCCGTAATCTGCTTGTTTTGTTACAGGGGAGAATGTTAAACCTGATTTAAATCTTGCATAATCAGACCTATAATTAGCGGAAAGATATGTTGTATTGTTATCATGTTCTCTGTTAATACTTTGATTTATATTATAATCCATTCTATTGTCTAACGCAGTACCATACAAGCTTGTATTATTATTGTATGTTCCATCCTGTTTGTTATAAGTATAGCTATTGGAAATATATGCAATGTTGTTCCGCCCGCGACCGGAAAGGGGTATGGTAAAAGATACAAAAAACAAATTATTTTTTGTTTTATTGTACTCATATTTATTAAAACTTAAGGACAGCATCATGTTATTGAGTTTGTTAAAGGTTTTATTCCAACCTGCTTGAATGTTTTTCGATGTACCGCCGTTCCAATAATCCGTAGTATTACCCCATAGAGATAACTGCCCAAAATTGTTTAGATTTTGGGATATATTCCACTGATATGAAGCTTTCCTTGCACCGGAATAATTATAGTTCACTGACTCTCCAGTAAGCGGGTCAATATACTGGTTGTTATTTTTTTGAACCGCTTCATTAAGTGAGTAATAATTAGATGTTGAATATCTATAGCCGGTTATCTGTATATTTGTTCCAATATCCTGGAAAGACTTTGAGTACAACACTCTATAGGATTGTCCAACTTCTTTGTCATGCGCATCCTCAGTGTAATACGAATTGATGGCATCAAATGATAGCGCACCAATCCCACCTAAATCTTTTGCTAAACCGAGTCCTAAGGATCGATAATTTCCTGATAACTGAGTGCCACCATAAATTGTAGTTTCATGCGGCAAGCCAAATGAAGCAGAACCTTGAAAAAATGATGCTTTCCTGGCAGCCTGGAGATCAAGTTCGCCTGCTGTAGCAGAATAATTATATAGTCCCGTTTTTAACAAATTAGGCAATGTAGAGTAGGGAATTATAAAATTTTTAACAGTACCGTCTGCAGCAATGAGTTCTACCTGATAATCACCACTGCTACCTACCGGGTTCAAATCCTTAATATCGTAGGGGCCTGCATCAACATAAGTTTGGTATACAATTACACCATTTTGTCTAATTGTTAACTTAGAGCGGCTATCTGCTATACCTTTAATCGGAGGTGAATACCCTCTTTCACTTTCCGGACGCATTTCTTCAGATGTAGCCAGTGTAACACCAGTATAGGTAAGTGAATCAAATAAATTAGATCCTAATGAATTTTGACCTATGATTAGATTGCTTTTAAGCCCCTGAATAGCTCTGCTCGCAAAGACGTTATTTATCTTTTTTTCATTGTGATGACTTACACCGTAATGACTCTGATTCCAGTAGATATTACCATTAAAACGCCATGCTCCGTAGTTCAGCTTATTATTAAAGCTAAAATAAGACGATGAAAAATTGGAGTTATTTGTGTTTTTTGAGTTACTCCCGGTAAAGTCATAATTACTAATAAATACGGGAATACCATCATCCCAGTCTCTTACATCAGCTAGGCTAGAGCGTGTGGCATCAAGATATATTTGAGGTATAGATATTCTCAGAAGCAGCTTCGACATCTCGACCTGATACGATGAGCCACTAACATTTTTTTGTAAGTCTATGCATTTACTATTATCTCCAATAGCTCGCAATTTCTTTTTTAGACTATCGTTAAATGGCATAAGGTCAACTAACTCAGATGTGAAGCACGGTTCAACTTTTTTTTCCTTCGAATTCACTTCGACAAAACGAATTTTACTGTTCTTGATGAATTTGTCGCCTACATAAATATCAAAATAATAAACGCCAGGTGTAACGTTATTATTTTTAGATATAAATGATAAATCATGCAGAGAAGCTACATCACTACCTAAGAACAATGGATTGAAATAATCCTCAGCATGTACCTGAGCTATGCGTACAAAAAGCAAAGCAAATGTAATAAATCTTAAGGAATACATTTCTAGATCCAATCGTTTATTTTTTTAAAATTAAGACTATAACTTGCAAGTATTATTATTGACTTGCACTCCATAATCGTTGATGAAACTATATTTTATTTCTGATCCTGATGATTTTATAGCAATGCTTACATTGCCAAATGGGGCAATGGTTTCCGCCTTAGAAACTTCTTTGTTATTGATGCTAACATTGACCATATTTACGTAGTATGGTGATGTGTTTTTAATTTGCAATGTTTTACCGTTGAGCTGGCAAGCGAGCGTTTTTGCAGCATCGCTCGCTTCGCTATTCAAATCATTTGGCCTTATGAATAATTTTATTTTTTTTGTAATTGAAACCAATAGCGAGTTATTAAGCTCTTGTTCCTCTTTACTTAAAGATGGGATCACTTTAGCATTGAAATAAAAAAGTTCCTCTCTGTCATTGGGTAATTTATTTTTATCACCAGCATAAACAATACGTAATACGCTGTCAGTATTTGCATTTAACACAAATAGTGGTGGAGTTACGATAAAGTCATCGACTTTATTTCCCTGCTTATCGATAACCCAGGATTGGACGAGGAAATTATTTTTCTTATCGTTATTAAATATTTTTATCGCAGTTTGACTTTTATCTGCCGGGTATATTAAACGAGTAGCCCCTAACGAGACCCCTTCGGCGAAAGCAGAGGGAATAATAAAAGTTAAAATGAGTAAAATTAATAAATTAAATTTCAAGGTTTTCCCCTGGGATTATTAAATTATTAGCTGGTCTCGAGTACCAGCTAATATTATTATTTAGTTATAGGTAAGCATAAAATTTGCTACGGACTGAACTTTGCCAGCACCGACTACGGCTGCAGTGGAAACATAGTCCGCTGCAAAATTAATAGTCGATGTAGCGCCTTCGTTCAATGCTACTGGTGCGGTTTGTCCAGTACCTAGAGCTAAGGCTTCATTATTTGGCCCATAAATCTGCAACCCGACATTTGTTGCAGCGCCAGCGCCTGCATTATTTGCCAGAAGGTTAGGTGAAGTCGCATCAGCTTGTCCTGTGAAACTTACGCTAACATTTTTATATGTCGTCGTGTCGCAATCCTGCAAGGAAATGGTGAATGGTTTACGTGCATTAGCTACCTGGTCTTTAGCAGTAAATACGCTTGATCTCACAGTATCCAGATTAACAATTTTATTTGTGTCGTCACTGGCAACAGAACATGCGCCTTTAGTAATTTCTCCATTAAAAGTTACCTGGCCGCCAGTTGTTGTAACCGGATCAACTTCACCCTCAGCATAAGCAGCTGATGCTGAAATTAAAAAACCGAAAGCAAAAGCAGGTAGTAACACATTCTTCATTTTCATAAAATCTTCCTTGCTGTAATTACCAATGTTAAGTGTTGAGAACGCTAACCCCGGCAGAAAAGTATTTCAGACATACCGGGAAGCGGAGCAAGTTTAAGGGTATCAATTCTCCAGAATCAAGTTGGTATTAATTCCCCTGTCATCCTTCACTGATGATATTTGTGGGTATAATCCTAAAGATATCATCTTTGGAAAATTAAGATTTTCCTTGATTTGGATTTTAAAAATATATTCAGATCAATAATTTTTCGTACAGTAAACATCCTGCGGTTAGGAGTAATCGCATTTTTCATAGTTTCTTTAGTTATATAATTAGTTATAACAACCTGTCCCACCTCATAAAACTTCATAAATTAATTGTCAAAAACATTGATAAATAACTTTTTGGCATCTTTTTTTCCCCCTCAATACTGCCTTATCACCTTTATGAAGCTATGAGTTGGGTGTGATATCATCCACATGCTGACCGAAATCATATCTATGGAACTGCTAAAGCCACCTTTTACAACTGATTGACTGTATCCAGAGGATGGAAATCGCTGATTTTATAAATGCTAAAGCCCGTGAGGATGAGAACTGTCATCTGAGGCAGTTTTCCCAAAGCGAAGACTGGTAGTTCAGGCACATAATCGGAGGTTTGGTAGGACTCAGGCTGCTGTCACATAAATGTAATATGTCCGAATGATAGTAAAATTTGAAACTTGCCGATTTTTCACGTCAAAAAATCATTCGCAACTTCAAAATAACCAACTCAGGGGAGAGGGATGTTATTTACGTTTCTGTGAACTATCCCGTTAACTGAGAAACCAGTCGCGGTTATATCTGTATTTACACAGAGCCAGGGGTAGGGAAAGTGGCAGACAGATGTAATCGCTATTCTGTTATCACAAGGTTTAGAGGGCCCGAAGCTGTAAACCACCATAGAGATAATAATCTAAATATAGAAATGTACAGACGGGCAGGGGACGTTGACAATTAATCAGACTGGATTTATTAACGCTAAATATAGATTAAACACTCGTTTCATGCCCATCAGTATCCTCCTCTTATTTTTGGTAAGGTTTAGCAAACCAAACCAATAAAGTGAGTGTAAGAAAAACATACGACGAAACGGAGAATATTTCATTCGCAGAAATCAGCAGTGATTGCTGAGTAATGGTCTGATTAATGTATTCCAGCGCCTGAGAAGTGCTTAATCCTGCCGTTTTTAAACTGCTGATATAATGCTCAAAAACAGGATTGGCAGAATTAATATTTTCTGTTAACTGGGCGTGATGCACCGATTCTCTCCGGCTCCATAACGTCATCGTCAAAGATGTCCCTACAGAACCTGACAGAGTGCGCAAGAAATTACTCAGGCTTGTAGCACTGGCCAATTTATCGTAAGAAAGTCCTGCTAAAGATATCGTTGTTAAAGGCAGAAAGAAGCACGCAACCGCGAACCCTTGTATCAACTGCGGCCAAATAATTGACGTAAAATCGATCGTCGGCGTGAAAGTAACAGAACGCCAATGATAGCATATGAAATAGACCGTAAAGCTGAATGTAACCAGCAGCCTCATGTCTATGTTCTTATTGTAGCGACCAATGAGTGGAGCGATGATCAGTGGCATTATGCCTATCGGTGCGTAAGCTAAACCAGCCCAAACTGAAGTATAGCCATATACACTCTGTAAAAGTTGAGGCATCAAAACAATAGCACCGGAATAGATAAGATAGGCGCAAACAATACACAAAATCGCGATGCTAAAATTCAGGGATTTGAAAAGACTTAAGTCAACCAGGGGGTTTTTATCTTTTATTTCATGCAGCACGAATAAGGGCAAAGTCACAACGCAAATTATTGTGAGCGTCACAATCGTGGAGGAGCTAAACCAGTCAAGGTCTTTGCCTTTATCCAGCATTATTTGCAGAGACCCCACTCCCAATACCAGCAGGCTTAGTCCGATCAGATTGAGTTTCACTGGCTGAGTGGCAGTTTCCCGGCCCTTCAGTAAGAAAGAACAAACTAAAACTACCGCGATACCCATAGGGACATTAATAAAAAAGATCCATCCCCAATGGTAATTATCGCAAATATAGCCGCCGAGAATAGGGCCAAAAATCGGGGCGATGATAACGGTCATAGACCAGATAGCTAAAGCGTAGGTGCGTTTCTCCGGGGGATAATTGCGCAGGAGCAGGCTTTGAGATAACGGAATGAGGGGGCCTGCGACTAATCCCTGAATGATACGAAAGAAAATCAGCATATCGAGACTGGAGGCCACTCCGCAACAAAACGATGTCATGAAAAAGAGTGTGACAGACATTAAAAAAAGACGTCGTTCTCCTAAACGCAACGAAAGTCGCCCCGTGACAGGAATCGAAATAGCATTCGCCACACCAAAAGATGTAATAACCCAGGTTCCTTCATCGGAAGAAGCGCCCAATGACCCGGAAATCGTTTGGATCGCCACATTCGTTATTGTTGAGTCGAGCATTTGCATAAAAGTCGCCATTGCCAGCGCAATAGTGACAAAAATTAGGGTGCTGCCTTTCAGCGGCGGGAGTACTGATGATGAACACGCCATTATTGTGCCCCGTTTCGCGCAATAATCCCGGTGATCACACTTTCAATTCCCCGTGTTTCGACCACAAGCGCCTTACTGCTTAAGGCGGGGGTTGAGATAACATGTTTTGAAAGTGTTTCATTACCCACCTCATTTTGACCGCTGGAATAGAGCTTCGCCGTCGTGGAGAGACCAATTCGCAAGGGATGTTCAAGCAGTTGCGCTGGATTGAGTGCGACCCGCACTGGTACGCGCTGAACGACTTTAATCCAGTTACCTGTGGCATTTTGCGCAGGCAGGAGGGAGAAACTACCTCCAGTTCCCATATTTATCCCGGTGACATGTCCTTCATATGGGACTTCATCTCCGTAAATATCACTGATAATGGTCACTTTCTGGCCTAAAGAAACGCCGCTAAGCTGGGTTTCTTTGAAGTTTGCATTAACCCACATTTGTTCAACGGGAATGACTGACATCAACGTTTGCCCGGCAGAAACTGTCTGACCAACCTGCACATTTCTTTCTGCGATATACCCTGTCACCGGGCTGCGGATCACCGTACGTTGCAAAGTGATCCATGCCTCTCGAACGGCATCTGCGGCCTGCAGAACCTGCGGTTGTTCATTAATGGGCGTATCAAGCAACAATGCTTTGCTGGCTTTATATTGCTGAATGGCTGCATCTAATGCTGCTTTTTGGGAGGACACCTTATTTCGATAATGTTCAAGCGCTATTCTGGCAATCAATGCATCACGGCTCAGTCCGTTTTGACGCTCGTAATCAGTTACCGCCTGGCTGTACGCAATTTTTGCCTGCCTGACATCTGCTTCAAGCTGGTCATTCTGAAAGGCAAGCTGTTGTGTTTGCCTGACAACATACGCCAGGTTATGTTTAGATTTTTTATAAGCGAGTTGTGCATCGGTATCATCAAGAACCGCCAGCACATCACCTTCCTTTACAAATTCGGTGTCAGTATGGTTAACCGTAATGACACTTCCATTAATGAGCGCTGATACCGGATTTATGTTTCCTGCTACATAAGCATCATCCGTGGTTTGCACGTTTCCCAGTAAGAGATATCTATATGCTAAGGTCACGAGGGAAATTGTTATAATCATAATAATAATGCTAGTGATGACTATTTTTTTATTCTTAAAATCTATTTTCACGGATATATCCACAATTATTTCTTGATGTCGACGCTGTCAGACATCAATGACAAAAAGGCAGAACTCAGTAAAGAGTTTAACTTCCTGATAACTTGGGTTTAAGTTGCACGTTCTGGAACTATTAGATAATAGAAAGGCATGGTATTTATAGAAGAATGATTCGTATTCTTTGTAGAATTTTTCTTACGTATGTAATCGATGGTCGAAATAATTAATCTAAAATTAACAATATTAAAACAATATATTGCTGAATGCGTATAGCTCTCATCTTTAACAATGCCCTCATTTATATTGCGTTTATATTCACTCCCGTAATAAATGTTAGGATGTATTTCATGTGGCAACCTCACTAATTAATATTTAACGACTCGCATATTTCAATTGTAAATGTCGTTATATGTATCTCTCATATTTTCTCGGACACAGGAAATTTGAAGGAATTGATGTTTAATTTTTGTTAAATCAAAGGATGATGATTTAATAATGAAGGCAATAATCGTAGACGACCACCCTATCGCACTCATCGCGATAAGAAATTTGCTTAATGCAAATGGAATAGACATTTTGGCAGAACTGGATGAAGGGGGAAACGTCGTCAATAAAGTCGAAACGCTAAAACCCGATCTTCTTATCATTGATGTCGACATCCCTGTACTAAGCGGTATCGAAGTGCTGGAGCAATTACGTAAGCGTCGTTATTCAGGGGCTATTATCGTCATTTCGGCTAAAAATGAAGTCTTTTATGGACAGCGCAGTGCAGAATTAGGAGCAAATGGATTTGTCAGTAAAAAAGAAGGACTTAATAATATTATGTCTGCAATTGAAGCTGCCAATAATGGTTACAGTTATTTCCCTTTCACGCTGAGTCGTTTTTATGGCGAGACAACAAGTGAACAAGGCAAACTGGATTCACTTTCCATGCAGGAAGTAAAAGTTTTCAGATATATGATTAACGGTACTGATTATACCAGTATCGCCAGTAAAATGAACATTAGCAATAAAACAGTTTGTACCTATAAAAGACGTTTGTTAGAAAAGCTTAACTGTAATTCTTTGATGGATCTTTTTAGTTTTGCGCAAAGAAATAAGCTTGGATAAACTCATGAAGATTTTTTCGTTTATACTTTTAATTGTGCTATTCCCTGTAAATGCGGCCACGGTAAAGAATATTGAAATTAAAAATAGTTTTATTAATAATTTTGAGAGGGTCAAATTAAGTAAGGATGAAATACGCCTGATTGCCCGTAAACAGAGTCTGGTTATTGGTACATGGACGCCTGAGATTTCACCCGTTGTTTACGATAGCGTTGACCATTATTACAGAGGAATTAATGCTGATTATCTGGCGTTAATGCAAAAGAGCCTGGGTGTTAAGATCACTATTACACTGTATAGCAGCGAGGCCGAAGCACTTGAAGAACTCAGAAAAAACCACGTCGATATGCTGCTTACCCCATTGACGCGTAAAGCCTATGAAGAGGATGATTTACTGCATAGCTCGGCTTTAGTCAGAACCTATCCGACGCTCGTGACATCCTTAAAAAACGCGATGCAGCCTTTATCAACAGATAAAACGGTCACTATTGCATGCTCTGAATCATGCCCTCCTGCCGAGAGTATCAAAGCTGACTTCCCTAATGCAGTGATTAAATATTATGATACTGATTATCTCGCCATGTCATCAGTATCAGATAATGAAAATACTTACTTTATTGGTGATAACATCTCCACCGGTAATTATATTTCTAAGTTTTTTCCTCAGTCACTCTCAGTGATACGTTACTTTCTTCAGTCAGATCTGGATAATCACTTCATTTTTAATTCTGAACAAATCATACTCTGTGAAACTATCAATAACTTTATTCATGCAATATCAAATGAAACAAATATTCAGATTACACAAAACTGGCTAGACAGAGGGAACCTCTCATTTTTAAATAAGCCAATTTCATTAACTGGCCGAGAGAAGAGTTGGCTTAAAAAACATAAAAAAATACGTGTACTTGTCAACCCATACTATCCTCCTTTTACAATCACCAATCACGAGAATGAAATTCGCGGCATTATGGGTGATATCTTGAATCTTATCCAGATACAAACCGGTCTGGAATTTGAACCGGTATTTACTAATTCAAATGCTGAAATGATTAAGATAATGCTTAAAGGGGAGTGGGATCTGATCCCCGCCGCCACTTATAGCAGTGAAAGGGTAGATCATATTTCATTTAGTGATCCTTTTATGAAAGTCCCTTTTGTCCTGGTAACGAAACTAAAACGAGCAGTGGATGCTTCGCTCAAAGATATTACTCAGGTCGCAATACCTTCTCACTTTACCATTGACCGTCAACTCAGGGATAAGTACCCACAGGTAAAATGGATCTTAGTAGAAAACACCAGCATTGCTATGAATATGGTGAATAAAGGTGAGGTTGATGCAGCAGTGACAACTCAATTATCAGCACGCTATATCATCGATCACTATTATCCTAATGCATTAAATTATATGCGCCTCTCAGATATGCCGCTTGCACCAATCAGTTTTGCCTTATCCAAAAGCGATCCTGAACTGAAATCCATTTTAAACAAAGCTCTTATGTCGATTCCACCGCGAGAGATACTTCAGTTGACTGAAAAATGGTCAAAGATGCCTAAAGTTCAGATCGAAACCTGGAACCTATACAGCAAGCAATTTTATCTCGTTATCGCGTTAGCCGGAACACTGATTATAAGTAGCCTGATTTGGGGAATTTATCTGTTAAGTGAAGTACGTAAACGTAAAGAGTCCGAGCGTCAGTTGGAAATTCAGCTTCAGCTGAAAGAATCTCTTTCCAGCGCACTTGAAGAGGAAAAAAATAAAGCGATTCTTGCAACGGAAGCAAAAAGTCAGTTTCTCGCCACGATGACACATGAATTGCGCACTCCTGTCAGCTCCATTGTGGGTTTCTTAGAGTTACTGGACGGTCATAAACTCGATGATCAACAACATCGGGAAGCTATTTCACAGGTATATTCCACAGCGCAATCATTGTTAGGGTTGATCGGCGAAATACTTGATGTTGATAAAGTGGCGTCAGGTAAATATCAGATTCACTACCAAAGAACCGATGTTAATAAACTGATTCTTGAAATATGCCGCTCTTTTGAGGGGATTACACAGAAAAAAAATCTTTCATTAAATGTTAATATTACTCTTCCCAATGATATACAGATACTCGTTGACCCTCAGGCACTCAGGCAGATTGTGAATAATCTCATCAGTAATGCTTTGAAGTTTACTGATAAGGGTTGGGTTCAGGTGTGTGTGCATCAGCATAGGTTTAGCGACTATCAAACCGGAATTCAGATCCTTGTCAGTGATACCGGATGCGGTATTTCCCTGGACGAACAGGCGACACTTTTTACGCGTTACTCCCAGGCCAGGTCCGGACGTTTGCAAACCGGGTCGGGCTTAGGGCTGGCGATATGCAAAGAGCTCGCTTCGCTGATGCATGGCACACTCACGATGGATAGCCAGCCCGGCAGCGGAACGACTCTTACCCTCAACTTACCTGTGGAAATATGTGCGCCACAGCCAGACATTTCCTCAGTACCTCAAAGTGAGCCTTTAGCTCTCGCCCCTCTCTCTATTCTGATAGCAGATGACCATCCAGCTAACCGCCTGCTGCTCAGGAGGCAATTACAAAATATCGGTTATGAGGTGCATGAAGCCAGTGACGGGGATGTGGCAGAGAAAATGCTAGGGAGAATGCATTTCGATTTGTTGATTACTGACATTAATATGCCGGGCAAAGATGGAATTACACTTTCTAAAGACATACGAAAAAGCCATCCCACTTTACAAATTTGGGGACTGACGGCAAATGCTCAGGAGCACATGCGAGAGAAATGTTTGCAAAGCGGCATGAATCTCTGTCTTTTTAAACCCGTTTCCCTGGGAACTTTGACCAATGAACTCAATAAGCTTGCGCGGGGGCGTCCGGTTACACCTGCGATTTCTCATCTCAATGTGGATGTACTTAATCGCAACACTGGCGGACAAAAGGATCTGCTCAATGAGCTGATTCAGGTTTTCTATCGTGAAGCTAAGAAGGATCTGGCTGAAGCTGAGAAGGCAATCACAGTGGGCTCTTTCAGCATGTTCAGGCAGGCCATGCATCGCCTTCATGGTGCTTCTCAGCTTCTCGAAATAGCAGAACTTAAAACAATTCTTGTCCCTGTTGAAGCCATGGATGAGATTGAGTTGACGAATGAATATTGTCTGTCAGTGCTGAAATCAGTCAGAAGCATTTTGCAGGACGTCAGTGAAGAGATCACCATTATTTGTCCGGCAGACATTCAAGAACTGCCAGACAGATAATAATAGTGATATTTCAAATCATTTGGTTAAATCTATAAGCTGGCTTTCCACCACAATTCCATCTTCTGCGCTTTTCAACATCAGATTGGCTTCGTAGTATTTGCCAGTGTTGAGCAGATGGGTGGTCTCGGCAACGGCATGGCGTGTTTGCTGTAATGGCATCAGATACTGATTTTGCACCACGCTCATGCCAGCTAAACGCAGCGTGTCGACGGCTCCTTTTGGATCGCCCTCAGAGATTTTCTCGTTAGCCTTTTTAATGGCGGCCTCTTTTTCTGGTGAGGCAACGAAGTTCTCTGAAATCGAAAAATTAGAATTAATGATAATATACTGATCGTTAATCATCTTCGCTTTATGATCCATCTTGGTGAACTTGCTCCAGTCTGTGCTGGTATCAGAGAGCAAGGTCGTCGCGTTAGCGATAAAGTTTTCGGCTGTTCCAGTATGCCCCTGAAATATGGCGACTCTGGCCAATTGTATATCGCGCATCGCATCAAATCCCTGTCCGGCCATGTGCAATACCTCTCCGGCTTCGCGTTGAACCTTTTTAACTGAAGTGGTTTCCGTTTTAGCATCGGCAGTATTTTCTGATGCCCAAACTGGAGTCGCGGTCATCACGGTAGCTATCATGCTGGCTAATAATAAGTTTTTCATAATAATATCCTTTCAATAAGTTGTTTCTGGAAAACATTTATAGAATAGGGTTTACATTGCATGATGGTAATAGGACCGCCACCTTTATTGTGAGAGATATGACTTACACTTGTCATCCCTGTTTAGTATGGATTACAGATGTGAGATTGAGATGATAATGACGGGATGTTTATCCTATGTATTTTGATGAAAACAAAGAATAGATTGTCACAACAAATTCGTTATTGAAAAAGTTATTATATCTTTATCAGGCAGAGAAAAATGAATAATACCAATGAAAAAATAGCTCATCTTTCCTGGTGCGCGCTGATAGCTCTTTACATCAACAATCACAGACATCCATCACAGGATGCCGCACAAGAAGACCTTTTTTTACGTCGCTGGCTAACAAATGCCCAACACCAAAAAAGGTTTCCCAAAGAAGTGGCGGGATCACTCAATGACATTATCTGCTATAGCAGGCAGTTAAGTCGGAAGGTGAGAATAAAAGAATATTTGCTGGATATATGGAACAGTTATTCAAGTTCAGAAGAGGACCCGCTGTCGTTATGAAACTGTCGTTATGAAGCTGCCCTCAGCATCAATATATTATTTTACGGTATTCACCCGACAAGAGGCATCATGCGTGTTGGAAAAATTTTACTTTTAACTCTCACTTCTTTCATGTTGCCGCAGTCCCTGGGCTCAACTATAGCTACGGGAAATACGGTTCCGCCAAAGATGGTTACATATGAAGAGTTCATTTTCCTGGAGTCAGATGATGTGTTTCCAATAACAACTTTGGAAACTGCAAATGACAAGGTTGTCCAAAGTTATAAATTAATTAACTCCCATAAAGTGAGGCGTTTTTTATTGCGTCTATTATCGGGGGAATAACGTATTGATTATAATTTATTTATTGCAGAATTTGAATTGTAAACAGGTAACAGAAGTCACTGACTGTGGCGCGGTGTTATTTATCGTCTGTCAGGTTATCGTCTGTCAGGTCATAGTCTCCATGACATAAACGCTATCGAATTCCCCCGGCGCCGTTCAATATTTGATTTGGTCATTTATTGGCGTTGCTTATATTTTTAAATAAGAAAACTTCTAATGGTTTATAAAGTGAGCGAGCATATGAAAGTTACACAATCGAATAAAGATGACGTTTATGCGTCAGCAGAGTTAGCATCATCATTACCCACTTCAGTTTTTCCAATAGCAGAGTGTGAGCCTCGCAATATATTTAATGCGATTCGTGATGAATTATTACTTGATGGTAATTCACGTCAGAACCTTGCGACGTTTTGTCAGACCTGGGTAGATGATGAAATCCGGGAACTTATGGATTTGTCCATCGATAAAAATATGATCGATAAAGATGAATATCCGCAAACTGCTGAAATTGAAGCTCGTTGCGTGCGAATGCTGGCGGACCTGTGGAATTCCCCCATGCCGACAACCACGCTGGGTTGTTCCACCATTGGTTCTTCAGAAGCGGCAATGCTTGGCGGGTTGGCACTGAAGTGGCAGTGGCGCAAGAAGCGCGCTCTGCAGGGGCTTCCTTCTGACAAACCAAATCTGATATGTGGCCCGGTTCAAATCTGCTGGCATAAATTTGCCCGCTATTTCGACGTTGAACTGCGTGAGATTCCATTGGAAGGCGATCGTCTTATCATGTCGCCGGAAGAGGTACTTAAGCGTGTGGATGAAAATACTATCGGTGTGATCCCTACGCTTGGCGTGACATTTACCTGCCAGTACGAGCCGGTGAAAGCAGTAAGCGATGCTCTTGATAAACTTCAGCTGCAGACCGGGCAGGACATCCCAATGCATATTGACGGCGCCAGCGGCGGTTTTCTGGCGCCATTCTGTGCCCCGGAACTGGAGTGGGATTTCCGTTTACCACGAGTTAAATCCATCAACGCATCAGGACATAAATTTGGTCTGGCTCCGCTTGGCGCTGGCTGGGTGATATGGCGCGAGTCGTCAGATCTGCCTGAAGAGCTAATTTTCAACGTTAATTATCTGGGCGGAAACATGCCGACCTTTGCGCTTAACTTTTCACGCCCTGGCGGTCAGATCGTTGCGCAGTATTACAACTTCTTGCGTCTGGGACGAGAAGGGTACGCAAAAATCCATAACGCCTGTTACGCCACAGCCCAGCATCTGGCGGCAGAAATCGGCAAGCTTGGGCCGTTTGAGATCATTTTCGATGGCGACAGCCAAAAAGGTATCCCTGCACTGGCCTGGACGCTGAAAGAGGGCGCTTACCTTGGCGGTTACACGCTCTACGATCTGGCTGAGAAGCTGCGCGTGCGTGGCTGGCAGGTGCCGGCTTACTCCATGCCGTCCCACCGAGAAGATTTGGTGATTCAGCGCATTCTGGTCCGTCACGGTGTGAGCTACGACCTGGGCTGCCTGCTCATTGAAGATATCAAACGTGCGCTGAATGACTTCATGAGTCACCCGCTCAGCCAGCCTTCCAGTGCATCACGCACGATCGGCTTTAATCACGCATAAACGCGTGACTTCTCTTGTTCCGGGGTGACCCGACAGTCCCCCCCTAAATTTCAGATTAAAACTTACTGAGAAGACTCTGCGCTTCCTTCAGGAGATCAGTTATGGCGAGCACAATAAAAAGCGCCGCACCTAAACAATTATCGTTGTTGGGCTTTTTTGCTATAACGGCATCGATGGTGATGGCCGTTTATGAATACCCCACGTTTGCAACCTCGGGTTTTTCCCTTATTTTCTTTCTGCTGTTAGGCGGCCTGCTGTGGTTTATTCCCGTCGGTCTTTGTGCGGCCGAAATGGCGACGGTGGAAGGGTGGCAGGAGGGGGGCGTTTTCACCTGGGTTTCTAAAACGCTCGGTGAAAAATGGGGATTTGCGGCTATTTCGTTCGGTTATTTGCAAATCGCGATTGGGTTTATCCCCATGCTCTATTTTGTACTGGGTGCGCTCTCTTACATCCTCAAATGGCCGGAGCTAAACAACGATCCGATAGTAAAAACGGTAGCGGCGCTGGTGATCCTCTGGGGTCTGGCTTTAACGCAGTTCGGCGGCACCAGGAATACGGCACGTATTGCAAAAATCGGTTTTTTTGCAGGTATCCTGCTGCCTGCATTAATTCTGGTTGTTTTGGCGCTTAGCTATTTGCATTCCGGTGCGCCGGTGGCTATCAAAATGAGCATGTCGACTTTCTTCCCGGACTTTACCCAGATGGGTACCTTAGTGGTATTCGTGGCGTTTATCCTGAGTTACATGGGTGTTGAAGCTTCTGCAACCCATGTCAACGAAATGAAGAATCCGGGTCGGGACTATCCGCTCGCGATGCTGTTGTTAATGGTTGCGGCCATCTTCCTGAGTTCTATCGGCGGGTTGTCTATCGCTGCAGTGATCCCTCACAGTGATATTAATCTTTCGGCAGGTGTGATGCAGACTTTCACCGTGCTAATTAATCACTTTGGCAGCGGTTTTGAGTGGGCTATCCGTGTTATTGCCGCGTTGTTGATGTTGGGAGTATTGGCTGAAATTGCTGCCTGGATTGTCGGGCCTTCTCGTGGAATGCTGGTGACGGCGCAAAAAGGCATATTGCCCGCGAGTTTCGCCAAAATTAATAAGAACGGTGTACCCGTCGTTCTGGTGATTTCCCAGTTAATCATCACTTCTGTGGCTCTGATTGTTCTGACCAATACAGGCGGCGGCAATAATATGTCCTTCCTGATTGCGCTGGCATTAACCGTTGTTATTTATCTGTGCAGCTATTTTCTGCTCTTCCTCGGATATATCAATCTGGTGCGCAAGCAGTCGAAAAACAAGCGAACCTTTAATATTCCTGGTGGAAAAACGGTAAAACTTAGCGTTGCGATGGTCGGTTTACTGGTTTCAATGATTGCCTTTGTGGTCTCGTTCTGTCCGCCTTCTGGTCTGCCGGGCGGGGAGGCGAACCACCTTTACGCGGGGCTGCTGGTCGTAAGCTTCCTGGTAGTGGTGTCGATTCCGTTCATTATCTATGCATTGCATGATAAGCGTGGTAAGGCATGTAATTTAACACTTGAACCTATCACTACAGATTCAGCGCCTGAAGGACATTTCTTCATTCATCCGCGCGCGCGTTCGAAACATCATATCTTTGTAGGTGATAAAAAAATGCATTGATTGGAAACAAACAGACCAGTATGACTGGTCTGTTTACTTGTTTCGTGTCTGACCTACTTTATCGCTTCTTTCAGGATCTCATTTATAAAAGTTTGCCTGACAGCTTAATAAAGAAAAATACATCACTCAGGCTGTTAATACCTCTAAATAAATCACCGGCTGAAATGCTTTCTCGGAAGCATGACTTCACCCCGATCTTGTCCCCCACATTATTTCTAAACAACCCCAAAAAATGCCGCGCCTCCACCAGCGCATGCCGGTACAAAAACACCCTGATTCTTATGTTCTGCTCCAGCCTGGCCAGCCGGATGATTTCCGCAATCACCTCTATATAGCTTTGTGCCCTGACGTCAAAATAATCGCTGCGATGCGTGATGGAATCGGCATTTACCTTATAAGTGTAATCTTTGCTGTCGGATAAACAGAATCGACCATTGGCCGCTGCAAGGTGAATGGTCCAGAGAATATCTTTGTGGCTTTTGCCGGACTGAAAGGAGAGGGAATGCTGGCGGATATAAGATGACCTGATGATCTGCAGCCACAGATAGTGTGGCCATTCGCGATGCGTCACGCAATGGCGTATCCAGTCATGCCCGGATAGGTTTTTTCCGTAGGGCTGTTTGACATGCACAGCCGTTTTGGATGAAGAGGGCCCCGTGCGCCAGGCATTGAAGATCATCACATCGCCCTGAGTGTTTATCGCGTCCTGCCAGCGTTCATAAATGAATCCGTCTTTAACGTCGTCGTCTGCATCAAGAAATATCACCCATTCGCCACGATGGATATCCAGCGCGGCATTGCGTGCTGCATAGACGCCCTGATTTTCCTGCTCAATGAGGATGAACCGGTTGTCGCAGACATCCCGGATAAGATTGCCGGTAGCATCAGTGGAACCGTCATTAACGATAATGAGTTCAATAACGACACGGGTTTCCCTAAGGATCTTGCTGATGAGGTGACCGATGTTCTCTGCGGCGTTATAGACAGGAATGATGATGCTGACATCAATCCGTTCAGTTTGAATTTCTGAAATGAGCGTCATTCGTCATCATGCCTTTTGACCGGGATTTCTCTTCTTTCCCTGATTTCCGATTGAATATCGTAAATGCATTCCTCGCAAAGCTCTTTATCCTGAGAAAATAACCGTTCGATGAAGTTTCTTTTTTTATTGCATCGGGTGCATCTTTTCATTTTCATCTCGTATTCGCATTATTCTTCATTTGGTATTTTCGCGGCGTAACAAATCCCGGCTGCAAAATGAGCCGCTAATAATATAAGAGTTTTAATCCACGTTCAGGAACGCCAAGGATAACCAGAGCTGGCTGGCAAAAGATAATCGTTTTGATAGATCAATAAGTAAGAACTGATCGTTAATACCGATCGACTTGCTGAGGGAAAATATCGTAGCCTGTCATCATCTTATTCGCGCTTAAATCCCCACAATCAGGAAGAGATCATCATGGCACTGGAATCCGCAATTGCTGAGCTGGTTAACGACTTCATCGCTGCTGGCTGTCCGTCTTCCCGCAGACTGACTTTCACTGAGCGTCGTGCTGGCTATATTGCCAGCACAGTATTAGCCGGTGATATTGAGCAGCGTGTAGATGTTGAGGATGTGGTCATCGGGGGGATGTCGTTACATGTTTACTCGCCGCTGGAAGCGCATGGTGCATTACCTGCCGTTATCTATTATCACGGTGGATGCTTTGTCAGCGGTGGATTTGCCACACATGATAATCAGCTGCGTCAGCTCGCTTTTTACAGTGGCTGTCGGATGATTGCCGTTCAGTATCGTTTAGCGCCTGAACATACTTATCCCACAGCGCATGACGACGCTGAACAGGCTGCAAACCTTATCTGGCAAAATGCGGAAACTCTTGGCATACATCGCGACCAGATTACATTGATGGGCGACAGCGCAGGCGGGCATCTGGCCCTGATCACCGCTCTGCGTTTACGAGATGCCGGGCAGTGGCTGCCGCGTCAGCTGGTGCTGATTTACCCGATGCTGGATGCGACAGCGTCCTGTGAAAGCCACAAGCGGAATGGTGAGGATTACGTGCTAACCAGCGACACTTTACTTAGCGGTTTTGAGGCTTATTTCCCGCAGACTGACTTCATGCACCCTGAAGCCAGTCCTTTGTGGCGCGATGACTTTGCCGGATTGCCGCCGGTTCACATCATCACGGCGGAATACGATCCGTTATGTGACGAAGGCGAGGCGCTGTACTCCCGGCTGACTGAGCAGGGTGTTGAATGTACTGCTCAGCGCTATCTGGGTGTCATTCATGGATTTTTCCAGCTCGGTGGGATCAGCAAGACAGCGCGAAATGTCATGCGAGATATTGCCGCGCACGTCAGTTCATCGGATAAGCCGTAATTTTTTTCATACGCATCAGGCTGCTGTTGGCCTGCTCGCATAATTCAAAGAGCACAGGGATCAGATGCGCTGATGCTTTCAGGTAGCCGCTGACCTGTGCAATCCCCTCCGGTGGAATTACCTCGCAGTTCTCCAGTCCTTCACTCAAACACAACAACCCCTGGCATAGTCCGCCGGCGGACTCCGATGCCAGCGCGCTGAGATCATAAAGCTGCGCTTCCCCGAAGTGGCTGAGATCCAACCCTTCAATCAGTGAACGAAAAACGGTGACAGAGTTTGCGGTGAAGGCCGTGCTGTTTTCAGTATTAGTCATGAAGATCATTCCATTGTCAGTGAGTCGAGGCCCCCTTTACTGGCGGGGTGATTGCCGCTGCCAGAGAACTGTATGCCTGTTCATGCTGCAAAGAAATAACCTGTTTATATTTACAGTGGTTTGTTGTCGGAACTGGAAGATGTCTCGCAAAATTCGCACAGAGAATCGGGGATATTCACCACCAGAATGATATCCATGAGATAAAAATTGAAATTGGTTAATTAATAACAGTCTTTTCCGGATATTATTCTGGCGATTTTGAATTAACTCAAATTCAATGTAATAATATTAAGTGGTTGTCACGTAATGTCATTATCACGCTGGCATGATTTACTTATTGATGCTATTTTTAGGATGTAATTGTTATTAAATATTTCAATTTTTAGATGCCGTAAGTTTACAATTGCTCGTATTTTTATCATGTTGTTCTGTATTTAATCACTAAAACATAAAAATTTTCTTATAGTTACATATCACAATATTATTGTTTGCTAATTACTCCCTATATATAATTTCCTTATAAGGAACCTTCTGAATTTTCACTTTGTCCCCCGTCATACCTATGTTAATTATTTATACGCGGCGCAAGACCGCACACACATCACATAAATAATAAAGACAGGGTAATAATGAGCAATTTAAAAGCGTCAATCTTAATTGGCGGCGTCGTGCTGTCGGCATTATCTGCCAGCGCCCGGGCCGAGATTACTGTTTTAGATAAAAATCCTCAGAGTAATGCTTTGCTGGCGCCATTAAGCTTGCAGGTCGGCGGCAGCATCCGTCCTGAGTGGATTTTCAATAACGGTCCGGAGCCTGGCTATTATAAAAATGGTCACGATGGCGGCACCCGTTTCCGCTTCCGTGGTGATTATAAACTGACGCAAGACACCTCAGTCATCGCCTACTACGAGCTGGGTGTGGACATGGCGAACCTGCTGGGCATGAATGGTCACTATCCGGAAGGTGGTCAGCGTGATACTCAGCGTCAGTTATATGCAGGCTTTAAAGATGATCGCTACGGGACATTAACCTACGGCCACCAGTACGGTATTTATTATTCTGTCGTCGGGATTAAAAGTGACGTATGGGATAACGATGGTCATGCGGGCGGTACCGGTATTGGCATTAACGGCAGCTACGATGGTGCGAATAAGCCTAAAAACAGCATTAAATATACCAACGACTTTGGTCCTGTGACGTTATATGCCAACTACTTATTACCTGAAGATGAAATTCAGGCGGGCGAGGATCAGCACTATCGCCGTAATAATGGTGGTGGTTTAGGCTTCGATTATAAACTCACCAAAGATTTGGTCTGGAGTGCGGCGTATAGCCTGACTGACGCCACGGTGAAAGATAATCAATATAACGAAAAAGATTATCATCAGCAGTTGTCTGGTACCGCATTAACCTGGCAGCCAAACAACTGGTACATCGTCGGCACTGGCAGCTATTACAAAGATTTCGTGCCAAGCACCCGTGAAAATCCTGTTGAACATTATTTTGCTGGCAGCGGTTACGGCGTGGAAGGATTCGTTGGTTATACCTTTAATATCGACAAACCGTTCCTGAAATCTATCCAGCCATACGTTGCAGCCGATTCCCTGCAACTGAAAGGCGGCGAAGAATATCACGCGAACCACGTCTATCTGGGCGCGGGTACCACCATCGGTTACGGCTTGTCTGTTTACGTGGAACGCACATTAGCGCACACCACCGACGACGAAGCAGACGCCACCTGGGTTACCGTCTTCTACGATTTCTAGTTCACACGCCTCGTGGATCATCAGGCCAGCGCAGTTGCGCTGGCTTTTTTACGTCTGTAAATCCGCTTAGTGCGTCAGTGTTTCCGTCACTTCTATAGCCACCACGTCGTCATCGCTGAATGGCATTTCCAGCGTCTGATACAGCACTTCCAGCCGTTCACACAGAATATATCCCAGCAGGTCTTTTGCCTGCGGATTATCCAGCGACACAATGGCATAAGACAACGCACGACAGTGATCGACGATCTCTTCCAGTTCCAGCGGGGTATTGTCGTAAAGGTTAGGCATTGTAGGCCTCCGGTGCGGAGGTGTTTGAAAAAGCAGTGTTAGAAAATTCCATTTTAGTACTCCAGCTGATAGTTGATTAACTACCTCCAGAGACGCTAATCCCGATGGTGGCAGCTCAAACAGCGTTAGCGTTCCGGCCAGTCTGGAATCCGGTGCTTCGTGAGAAGCCACTGTCTGAGCCACCATAATTTGGGTGAGTGCAGACCGTACCATATTTACCCTATTTTCATAGAGTTGTTGGCACCAAACTGGGACAGAACGCTAATTCTGACTGCGGATTTTGCCGCAGCGAAGAGAGTCTAATACGTGGAAATTTATACAGTAAGAGGAATTTCTAGGCAGTTTTCAGTTTTGCGAGATGTCTTGGAAAAGGGATGAAACTGAACGCGTAAATACGTTATTTACTGAGTCTTTTGAGAGGAAGAGTGGCCAAACTATTCAAAAATTAAATGCATAAGTTGTAAGCAATTAAGAACCCATTATACTTCCAACCTATTGATTCACTTAACAGGTATCAGTAGATGATGGACGAAGAGATGTGTGTCGTTCTTGCGGAGAGTGATGACTCCAAATGGGATGACAAAACTGGCGAGCGATATCATTTTCCTAAGCAGTATCAAAAGTCACTCACCCCTGGAATGCGTTTTGTGTATTACAAAGGGAGGCTAAAGCCAGAGAACAAAGAGTATTCGTCAAAGCGCTTGTCAGATGCACCGCACTATTTTGGGATCGGGCGAATAAGCGAGATCAAACCGGATGAAGCCGGTCATCTATATGCAGTACTGACAGAGTTTCAACCGTTTGAACAGGCCGTTCTGGCTAAAAATGACGGTGTTTATTATGAAGAAATTCCCGAGCAACAAAAATCTAATTACTGGCGTTTTAGCGTTCGCCCCATTTCAGGGGAAGTCTTTGCTGATATTGCTGTTGCGTCTGCGCTAACTGAATCACGCTTTATTATGGACGACATCGAGAGTGAAGAAATCCTTCAAGAAGATGCAACCGATGAGGAATCTCTGGTTTCATATGAGGAAGGGAAGAAAACTTCGAAGTTCGTTACAAAGTATGAAAGAAACCCAAAGTTGAAGAAGCTGGCAAAAAGTATACATGGCACTACCTGCTTCGCTTGTGGCTTCAACTTCGGTGATTTTTACGGAGAATATGCAAAGGACTTTATTCATATTCATCACGTTGTACCTGTTTCAGAATTTGGGATGTCTAAGATTGTAAACCCCAAAACAGATCTCGTTCCCGTCTGCGCTAACTGCCATGGGATCATACATCGCAAAAAAGATCGTACGCTCTCGATTGATGAGCTGAAAGATATGATTGCCGCGAGTAAGAAAACGCCCTAACAAGGGCGTTTTAACCTTTCCTGAAATCCCCCCTAAAAAATCCTTCCCATCTCCAGCTGCCCCATGAGCAGCGCGTTATCACTGTAATCCACCGGGACGGCGACGACGGCGGGGCCTTGTACGTCCATGGCGGCGCGGAGGGTGCTTTCCAGCGTTTCGGCGGAGGTGACGGCAAAACCTTTGGCGCCGAAGGCGTCGGCGTAGGCTTTGAAATCAATCGGGCCGAACTGGATGCCGGAGGTGCGCTGGTATTTTTTCTCTTCCTGGATTGCCACCATGTTGTAGGCCTCATCGACCCAGATGATGTGCAGCAGGTTGACGCCCAGACGGACGGCGGTTTCCAGTTCCATGCTTGATTGCATAAAGCCGCCGTCGCCGGATACGGAAACCACTTTGCGACCGGGATCGACCAGCGCGGCGCCGATTGCCCACGGCAGTGCGACACCCATGGTTTGCTGACCGTTGGAAATCAGCACCTGACGGGCGCGGAAGCTGTAAAGGTAACGGGCGATCCAGATGTGGAAACTGCCCATATCGACGCACAGGGTGACGTCGCTGTTGACGATGTCCTGCATCGCGCGCACCAGACGCAGCGGGTGGATCGCAAACTGGTTCAGGCTGCGGCCTTTCTGGGCCAGCAGTTCACGTTGCTGGCGGCGATCTTCGAGGATCTCGACAGCAGAGGCGCTCAGATCGATACGCTGCGGGATCTGTTCCGTCAGCAGATCCAATGTGTCGGCGATGTCGCCCACCAGCTCGACGTCCGGCAGATAGTCGCTGTCGGTCTCGGCGGGCATCACGTCGATGTGCACCAGTTCGGCGGTGCCGTTACTCCATTGCGCCGGTTCATACTCGACCGGGCTGTAACCGATGGTGATCACCAGATCTGCATTGCGAAGCAGGCGGTCACCGGCCTGATTGTTGAACAGACCGACGCGTCCGGCGAAGCGGTGGAAGGAAGCCTGATCGATAACGCCCGCCGCCTGATAGGTGCTGGTGACCGGCAGATCGCTTTTGTGCAGCAGACGGCGGATTGCTTCGGCGTTACGCGGCTGGCTGGCCATCAGGCCGAGCAGCAGCACCGGATTTTTTGCCTGTTTCAGTAACTTTGCGACCTGCAATATCGCTTCGTGCGGCGCGCTGCCCAGTACCGGCGGTTGCGAGGTGAGTAATTTACCGCTGGCCGGTTCGTTGACGATATCCATCGGCAGGCTGATAAATGCCGCACCCGGACGCCCGAACTCGGCGGCGCGAAAACCGTTCGCCAGCACTTCGGCCAGCGCAGAAGGCGAGGTGACTTCAGCGGAATACTTGGTGACCGGGCGGAACATCGCCACGGTGTCCATGGTCTGGTGCACCTGTTTGACGTGGTCGGCGCGTTTAACGGCACCGCCGAGTGCGACCAGCGGATCGCCTTCGGATGTCGCGGTGGCGACGCCGGTGATCAGGTTCGAGCAGCCGGGGCCGGAGGTGACCAGCGCGACGCCCGCTTTGCCGGTGAGACGGCCCACGGCACCGGCCATAAAGGCGGCGTTGGCTTCGTGGCGTACCGGAATTGTTTTGATGGGGGAATCGACCAGCGAATCAAATACGCGGTCGATTTTTGCGCCGGGAATGCCGAAGACGTGTTTGACACCCTGTGCTTCAAGCTGCGCGACGACCAGATCCGCACCGCATTTCCAGTCGGTTTTACTGTCTGAGTTTTTCATGGTTTTCATCCTTCTTTCTGCGGTCTGTTAACTTTCAACCGACTGAATCGCATCATTTAAATCATCAGGGCATAAGTTGGCGTGCAGGAAATCGCTGTCCTGCGGAAAGTCGATCAACAGCTTTTCGACCGTGCCGAAGGTCAGCACGCCGCGCTCAACCTGATAATCCAGCACATGGCCGCCGCTGCTGCGTTCCTGATTGATAAAATGCTCGTGATAGCCCGCCACGTTAATGCCCTGCATATAGGGCGGTGTCAGAAATCCAATCAGCACGCCCTGGCTGTGTTCGATATGAAACGTCGGCTGGGCTTCGATGGCTTCCAGCATCGGTTTATACGGGCGGTGCTGTTCCGGCACGGTACGGGTCTCGACGCAGCTGAACTCGCCATCAATGCGCAGGGCGCAGAAGGTGTTCTGGCTGGCGACGACGTCATCGATCACCTTGTGGATTTGCTCGCGGCTGTGCGGGCGATCAATCACGTATTCATCAGTCGGGTTAAAGAATGTCATGACGGCGAACGGTGTTTTTTGTTCAGGAAGGGCGCGCCGGGCGCTGCCGTCGCCGCGTAACTGGAAGATGTTGCTGTTGAACGCGATCAGTTCGCCGTCGAGATGGTTGAAGGTACCGAGACCAAAATCGCCGTGTTCCAGCAGGTCTGCCATTGTGGTGTTGCCTTCATACACACCGCTCAGCAGGGCGCTCATCAGCGATGACTGATACAAAACGCGGTCAGGATGCTGATGTTTAAACGCTGTTGCGGTGCGGGCAATGTCCGCCACGCAGGAGCAGGATTCGGAATGGTTTTTCATGCAGGGGTCTCCGTCGAATAATTAACTTTGCTAACTAAAAGGTTGACCCCATTCAGCCCTGAGTTCCAATATGAGGAGGTGTTCACTTTGAGACGTTTTTGATATGGAACTTCGTCACCTGCGCTATTTTGTCGCGGTAGCAGAGACGGGACACTTCACCCGTGCTGCCGAACAGCTTGGGATCTCCCAGCCTCCGCTGAGCCAGCAAATCCAGCGGCTCGAACATGAAATCGGCACTCCTTTACTCAAACGCCTGACCCGTGGCGTCGAGCTGACCGAAGCCGGAAAAGTGCTGTACGACGACGCACAAACCATCATCAAACTGACCGATGCCGCCCTTGAGCGCACCCGCGCCGTTGCGCGTGGTATGAACGGTACGCTGCGACTCGGCTTTGCCACGTCGACGGCGTTTAACCCGCAGGTTTTTGCGTTGCTGCATCGCTTTCGGGATAAATATCCGGGCATGGTTCTCGAACCGCTGGAAAAGGATATGGCGGGGCTGATGACGGCTATGAGCGAGGGCGCGCTGGATGCGGCGTTTATTCGTCTGCCGTGCGAGCGCAGCAAAGAGTTCAGTTTTAAGGTGCTGGACATCGAGGAAATGATGGTGGCGCTGCCCAAAACCCATCCGCTCAGTCAGGGAAAGGAAGTCCGGCTGTCGGCGCTGCGCCACGATACGCTGATCACCTTCCCGCGAGATTTATCGCCGGGGCTTTATGATGCCGTCACGCATGCGTGTGAAGAGGCTGGATTTTCGCCGCGTTACGGGCAGCAGTGTCCGCAAATTACCTCGGCGCTGAGTATGGTGGCGACAGGATTTGGTTACGCGCTAATACCGGCGTCGCTGAGTAAGATTGATGAAGCCAATGTGAGGTGTCTGCCCCTGGCAGGGCAGACATTAACGACGCAGATCGCGCTCGCCTGGCGCAGAACGGATAACTGCAAGGCGGCGCTGCATCTGGTGGGATTGTTGTCGGTTAAACCACAATAATCACAGACACGCGGCGGTTCTGCGCGCGTCCGGCCTGGGTTTTATTGCTGGCGACAGGTTTGCTCTGGCCCAGTCCACGGGTATGGATATTGGCGCGCGGCATTCCGGCATCGGCAAAGGCGGCGGCGACGGTGTCAGCGCGGCGCAGCGACAGATCGTTGTTGTAAGCCGGATCACCGTAGTTATCGGTATGGCCGTCGAGATTGACCTTGTTCAGGCCGACGTGCAGAAGTTCGCCCGCCAGTTTTTCCACTGACTGCTTACTTTCGGCGGAAAGCTTATCCTGATTATTGCCAAACAGAACTTTGGCATCCAGTCCCAGTTCCCAGCCCGCATCGGTTTGCGAGAAACCGTTCTTTTGCAGCACGGCGATTTGTTCCGGTGTTAATCCCGCAGGTTTACTCTGACAGGCGGCCAGCAGCACAATGCACAGCCCCATTGCGGCGAACTGATACCAGGATTTGAACGTATTGCAGGTCTTCATAGTCATTAATTCCTTTTAGTGTTTCATCGCGACAGGAAGCGGCATGCCTGAAGACACATGCCAGCAACTGCCGGATATTCTTTTAGAGCGATACATGGCCTCATCGGCCTTTTCGAGAATTTCTTTCGCACTGTTTGCCTGTGAAGGCGAAAGCGCAATGCCGATGCTGAGTGACACATCCAGCGTTTTGTTGTTGAGCAAAATGACCGGCGTTTTCATGATCTCGACAATCCGCTCGGCGAACGCCACTGCTTCGGCGGTAGAGATCATCGGCTCAAGCAGAATGGCAAATTCATCGCCGCCCAGACGGGCCAGCACATCCCCCTTACGCAGGGTTTTTGCCAGTCTTTCGCCAATCACCATCAGCACCCGGTCGCCGGCGGCGTGCCCGAGTGAATCATTGATTTCCTTAAAATTATCAACATCGATGAACAGCAACGCCAGCGATAGCGGTGCGCGCACCGGATTGAAACACTGATTAAGGGTATCAATGAAAAACGCGCGATTATGCAGACCGGTCAGGCCGTCGTGCAACGCTTTTTTTGTCAGCGAAACGTTCTCGTTCCGCATATGGTTTTCCCAGGCTTCCAGCTCGGTCAGCAGGCTGTTGAAGTCCTGGCTCAGTGTATGCAGCTCGACTATTGGCGCGGAAGGAACGCGCAGACTAAATGACCGGTTAGCACTGACTTCATGGGTGACATGGGTAATGTGACCGAGAGCATCGACAATGCCTTTTTGCATCCGGCGGGAAAAATACAGCGCGACCAGCGCGGTCAGCACCAGACAACCGAGCAGGCTCAGGATAGTTTCCGCCAGGAAGCCAATCAGACTGCTGCCGTTACCCTCTAGCCAGATGGTGCCGATGACCGAGCCGGAATGCACCACCGGTACGGTTACGGGCTCGGGAAACGCCACATGGCCGACGAACTGACCCAGTTTGTCCCAGTTGCTGTGGATCGGACGCTGCCACTCGGTGAATGTCGCCCCCGCCGGCGTCAGAATTTTTGCCTGGGTGAAATCGCCGCGTCTGGCGATAAATTCCAGCGAGTCATGCGCCGCCGAAGGGTCATTAAAGACCAGTGCGGCTTCCGTGGTGTAACCGATGGCGCGCGCGGTCAGTTGCAGATTGCTTTCCGCGTGAGAACGCAGGGCGATTAACGCCAGCAACGTCAGCAGGAAACCGGCGAGACCGATCGCCGTTAAAATCACAATCACATGAATTCGGTTCAGTGCAGCGCTCAGCGTCGGACGCTGGCCTGACTGTTCAACCTCAGGAACAGGAATTTTGTTTTTCATGGTCACTCCTTTTCCCTGGCAAGTTGTAATACGGCGGGATTTACCCGCACGCCGCTGCGGGACAGCGTGTCCAGATTCAATTTGAATCCGGTATGAAGTGGCGTCATCACCAGACAAAACGCATTCAGTAATGCACAGGCATCATCCTGTTCACCGATAGTGAGAATTGCATGGCCTTCCAGGCGCTGATGTAAATCTGCCTGCTGTTCCGTTGTCATGTTGCCGGAATAAATAGCATCGCACTCCGATGTGAGC
This sequence comes from Metardaris cosinga cedra, assembly GCA_018251075.1. Lineage (NCBI taxonomy): Eukaryota > Metazoa > Arthropoda > Insecta > Lepidoptera > Hesperiidae > Metardaris > Metardaris cosinga. The sequence goes on along the minus strand of DWRE01000011.1, from coordinate 89,973 downwards.
AGCGGGCTGTCGAACGGAAGTGTCATGACTTTGAGTGGCCGGCCGGTGAATGCGCTGCCATCCGGGGTAAGTTGCGCGGCGTATTTCACGGGAGGGATGATGCAAAGCGTTAAGACGGACGTGGGGGTTGCGCCCGGCCAGCGCGAATAGCTCAGGATGCCGTTGACGGTCTGCGCGACAGCCGCATCCGCCTGCGGATCGCTGTCTTGTGCAACACCCGATGTCAGCGGAGCGACCATCAGCATCAGCAGCAGGACAATGCCATACGCAGCCTTAATAAAACGGCGTAGTGATGTCCCTGCTGGCGGGCAAAAAGGTGATCGGGCTTTTCCCATTGAGTCGCTCTGTGTTTCTTCCGGTTGAAATGATTTCCCCAGCGTAAGAATAACTTTATCGGCAATAGTTCCGAAAGCGTAAGTGTAAAAATTTTCCTTCTGTAACTGCGGTCGCGTTGTGGCGTATTTTTTACACAAGTCAGAAAACAGAGGAAATTCAGAAGGAATGTTAACGTATTCCGTTTTTTTAAGAGGTGAATGGAGTGGTCAATTTATGAACAATTTAGTTCAGGGAGTCAGACTATAAATAATACATGTTGCTGGTATTTCAATCGTTATTTAAATAATAGTCACGGGCATAACAAAATATCACAAAAAATAGATGTTACCGTAATCACTATTTGATGAATTTAAATTAGAGAAAATGTTAATGGTTTGGAATTTAAAGGAATATCAGTCCGCGTTTTAAAGATATTCGTGACCATGATCTCAAAGCTATGCGGTTATCCAGATTTTTATGCTGCTGATAGGTATCATGCCCGCATTAATGGTATGTTTTATCCGTCAGGGTGGTTTTTTTGATGACGGGTGCAGTAAAAAAACATCAACCATTCCTGGGGAAACGGAATTATTTTTATAATTAGGTGCTGAGGAATCATGGATAATACAACAATCGGGACGCTGTCTAAAAAATCGGTAAGTTCCTGGCGTAAAACTGACACTATGTGGATGTTAGGTTTATATGGAACAGCAATTGGTGCAGGTGTTCTCTTTCTTCCTATTAATGCCGGTATCGGCGGTCTCATTCCATTAATCATTATGGCGATCCTCGCCTTCCCAATGACATTCTTCGCTCACCGCGGGTTAACCCGGTTTGTATTATCCGGAAAGAATGCCGGTGAAGATATTACGGAAGTCGTGGAAGAGCATTTCGGTATTTCAGCCGGTAAATTAATTACCCTGCTTTATTTCTTCGCCATTTATCCCATTCTGCTGGTTTACAGCGTGGCGATCACCAATACGGTTGAGAGTTTTATTACTCACCAGATGCATATGAATGCGCCACCGCGTGCGTTACTGTCTCTGATCCTGATTTTGGGCTTAATGACGCTGGTACATTTCGGTCAGGATATGATCGTGAAAGCGATGAGTATTCTGGTCTTCCCGTTTGTTGCGGTGCTGATGGCGCTGGCGCTGTACCTTATTCCTAACTGGAATACGTCAGTGTTTGAAAACGTCTCCATGTCCGGCAATGGCGTGGGTCACGGTATGCTGATGACATTGTGGCTGGTCATTCCGGTGATGGTGTTCTCCTTCAACCACTCGCCGATTATCTCCTCTTTCGCTGTCGCAAAACGAAAAGAGTATGGCGAAGACGCTGAGAAAAAATGTTCACGTATTCTGGCATTTAGCCACATCATGATGGTTATCACCGTGATGTTCTTCGTCTTCAGCTGCGTACTGAGCCTGTCTCCGGCAGACCTGATGGAAGCTAAATCGCAGAACGTGTCTATTCTGTCTTATTTAGCCAACCACTTCTCTAACCCGGTCATTGAATATATCGCGCCATTTATTGCCTTTATCGCGATTACCAAATCTTTCCTCGGCCATTATCTGGGTGCGCGTGAAGGTTTCAACGGCATGGTAATTAAGTCATTGCGTGGTAAAGGGAAAACTATTGCCCTGCCAACGCTGAACCGTTATACCGGCATCTTCATGTTATTAACCACCTGGTTAGTCGCTACCCTGAATCCAAGTATTCTGGGTATGATCGAAACGCTGGGTGGTCCGATTATTGCGATGCTGTTATTCCTGATGCCTATGTATGCGATTCGTAAAGTTCCTGCGATGAGAAAATACAGCGGCCATATCAGCAATGTGTTCGTAGTGATTATGGGTCTGATTGCCATGTCAGCCATCGTATTTAGCCTGATTGGTTAATGAGTAAAGTATTTAAAGTTAATTGAAATAAAGTGGGCGGGAATATTCCTGCTCACTTTCCTCCCGTATTTTTTTGCCCGTCATCTTATTCACATGGAGTGCCCACCGTGATCAGCGTCTTCGATATTTTCAAAATTGGTATTGGTCCTTCCAGTTCGCATACTGTTGGCCCGATGAAAGCCGGGAAAATATTCACTGATGAACTTATCTCTTCTGGCCATATTACTCATACCACCCGTGTGGTCGTCGATGTCTATGGTTCTTTATCGTTAACCGGTAAAGGCCACCACACCGATCTGGCGATCATCATGGGGCTGGCCGGCAATATGCCGGACGATGTGGATATTGATGCGATCCCGGCGTTTATCCGTCAGGTGGAAACTTCCGGACGACTGATGCTCGGCAAGGGCGCGAAGGAAGTGGATTTCCCGGCCGGTTCCGGGATGAATTTCCATTTTAATAATCTGCCTTTACACGAAAACGGCATGACAATCAGCGCGTTCAACGGTGATGAGCTGCTGTATACGCAAACCTATTATTCTATTGGCGGCGGCTTTATTGTCGAAGCCAGCAAGTTCGGCCTGCAGGATGAAAACCCTGTGGTGCGCCCGTACCCGTTCCGTTCGGCCAGTGATTTGCAAAAGCATTGCACCGACACCGGCCTGTCCCTGTCGGCGCTGATGCTGCAAAACGAGCTGGCCAGCCATACACGTGCAGAAATCAGCGAACACTTTGCGGCTATCTGGAATGTGATGAGCGAAGGCATTACGCGCGGTATTCATACCGAAGGGCTGTTGCCAGGCCCGATGAAAATCAACCGCCGCGCCGCGGCGCTGCGTCGTATTCTGGTGACGCAGGATAAAAACAACGTTGATCCGATGGGCGTGGTGGACTGGATCAATATGTACGCGATGGCTGTTAACGAAGAAAACGCGGCAGGCGGACGGGTTGTTACGGCACCGACCAACGGCGCGTGTGGCATCATTCCGGCGGTGCTGACGTATTACGATCAGTTCATCCGTCCGATCAGCCCGGATTCTTACAGCCGTTTCTTCCTCGCATCCGGCGCGGTCGGCATTTTGTTCAAAATGAACGCCTCGATTTCCGGTGCAGAAGTGGGCTGTCAGGGCGAAGTCGGCGTGGCCTGTTCCATGGCGGCAGCCGGTCTGACTGAGCTGCTGGGCGGCAGCACGGCGCAGGTGTTTATGGCGGCAGAAATCGCCATGGAACATCACCTCGGGCTGACGTGTGACCCGCTCGCCGGACAGGTTCAGGTGCCGTGCATCGAACGAAATGCCATTTCGGCGGTTAAAGCGGTCAATGCTTCACGTATGGCACTGCGCCGTACCAGCGAGCCTCGCGTGTGTCTCGATAAAGTCATCGAAACCATGTACGAAACCGGCAAAGACATGAACTCAAAATACCGTGAAACCTCAACCGGGGGCTTAGCGATTAAAGTGTTAGCGTGTAATTGATTTCTTTCTACATCATTTCCTAAAAAGGCGGGAAACCGCCTTTCTCGTCTCCTTCCTGATTTTTGTCCTGTGCTATGTTTTCAGATACCTGCATTACGCAGAGGTATGTTTTTTTCTGCCTCACAACACCTGGAAAACAGTTAAAAGGAAAGATCCGGCATGTCTAAATTCTTTATGAATGACCGTAAGTCTCTGATTAACGATGTTATCGAAGGGGTGATCCTGACCTCTCCCTACAAAAATCTGGCAAAACTGGACGTTGATCCGGCTATCCGCGTGGTCGTTCGCCGCGACTGGGATAAGAAAAAAGTCGCCCTGATTTCCGGCGGTGGCTCCGGTCACGAACCGGCCCACGTCGGTTTTGTCGGTAAGGGAATGCTCACCGCAGCGGTGTGCGGCGAAGTGTTTGCGTCACCGAGCGTGGACGCCGTGCTGAACGCGATTGTGGCGGTCACCGGTAAAGCGGGCTGCCTGCTGATTGTGAAAAACTACACCGGCGACCGTCTGAACTTTGGTCTGGCGGCCGAGAAAGCCAAAGGCATGGGCTACGACGTCGAGCTGGTGATGGTATCCGACGACATTTCTCTGCCGGACAACAAGCAGCCTCGCGGTATCGCGGGGACGGTGCTGGTGCATAAAATTGCCGGTTATGCCGCAGAGCAGGGGAAATCTCTCAAAGACGTCACCAAAATTGCGCAGCAGGCCATTGATGCCACGGCGAGTATTGGTGTGGCAGCCGCAGGTTGCAGTCTGCCGGGCGGCGGCGAAGATGAAGAAGAACAGCGTATCGAATCGGGCCACGTTGAGCTGGGATTAGGTATTCACGGTGAGCCGGGCGTCTCGACGATGAAAACTCAGAACAGTAAAAAAGTGGTGGATACGCTGGTTGAAAAGCTCCAGCAGCATGTGAAAAAAAGCGACAAGCTGGCGGTATTGATCAATAACCTCGGCGGTGTTTCTCCGCTTGAAATGAGTCAGATCACCAAAGAAGTGGTGCATTCTGCGCTGAGTAGTTCGGTGCGTTATCTCATCGGACCCGCTTCACTCGTCAGTGCGCTGGATATGAAAGGTTTTTCGCTTTCCGTGATCGCGCTGAAAGGCGGAATTGAAGAAGCGTTGCTGGCAGAGGTGGAGGCCGCGGGCTGGCATCCGCTGGTTAAGCTGGAAAAACTGGCGACTAAAAAAGGTAAAGCCATCAGCGATAAAAAATCCGTTAAAGCGTCATCAAATGCCGAAGTCGGCAAGATAGTCGAAACCATCACACAGACACTTTCCGGTCTGGAAGATGAACTGAATAAGCTCGATGCCAAAGTGGGTGACGGCGATACCGGTTCGACATTTGCCACCGGCGCGCGCGATATCCAGAAGCAGAACAAAGGCAAAAAATTGCCGCTGAATAATGTTGCCGATCTTCTTGGCGTAGTCGGCGATCGTCTGGCAACAGTGATGGGCGGATCGAGCGGCGTGCTGATGTCGATCTTCTTCACGGCCGCGGGTAAGAAAGTCGCGGAGGGCGAGAAATTACCGAAAGCGCTGCTGTTCGGTCTTGAGCGCATGAAGCATTATGGCGGTGCTGATCTCGGCGATCGCACGATGATCGACGCACTTCAGCCCGCGCTGGAAGCCCTTGGCAAGAAAGATGCGCTGAAAGGTGCTGCGAAAGCCGCCGCTAAAGGCGCCAAAGACACGGCCAGCATGAAAAAAGCTAACGCCGGGCGTTCATCCTATCTGAGCAGCGACAGCCTGAAAGGCGTCAAAGATCCGGGTGCAGTCGCAGTCGAAAAAGTGTTTGAAGCACTGGCGAAGAAATAAAATTCTTTCGCTTAAAAGAAAGGCCTGCGGGAATTGGCAGGCCTTTAAGAGAATGTCATTACCCGCCCTTTAACTACGTTACGTTATGAAAATTCGTTTTTGTTTATCAGCGAGTAGGTCTTTGTATCCTTTATTCTCTGGGTTTTACCGGAATACGTTTGCTCTGAAATAAGCAGTCGTCCAACGCGCACACTTTCTCTGGAACATTGGTCGTAAAAAGGATCGTAAGTTCCACGGCCACATTTACCCTTCAGGCCACGGTTCGACCATTTATTCATTTTCATTTTCCATTCGAGAGAATAATGCGCCAGAGGACAGACAATTTTTCCCCACGGGTCGCAAATTAACGTATTTTCCATAATTTTTCCGCTGCCGCGCGGGGGTTCAGTTCCTACTAATACCAGGCTGTGATCGACAGGGTGCTTGAGAAAAATAGTGAGTATTTTTATTGGCGTTTTGACTAGTTTTTCAAGTTCACGAATATGTTCAGTGAGATACCAGAACGCGATCATGGCATTTTCACCACAGTTACCGGCATTGCGTATCCCGTTGCGGTGATCCTGTTCGTATTTCCGGTAGACCTGTTGTGGTGCCAGTTTGAGCTTTCTGTTAGCGGCCAGATTCAGAGAACGATTCCTGTCTCCGCCCAGAGAATGCATCCGGTACTTGTCGGGATTGGTCATCATCAGCCCATCAATCATTCTTTTATCAGGATAGAATTTATTGGCTGATTTCATGGGGATTCTTGAGCGTGTATACAGCATTGCTTCCCTGAGTTTTGGCAACAATAACTTTTGAAATTGTTTACTGTCCATGGCCACGATGATCCTTCAATGTGAAAGTAATTAACGGATCATTTGAGCACTCTTTAATCCGCAGATACAGGAAATGACATATTCAGAAATCTCAATTACTGAGGAGGTCAAATCGCCCGGTCAGGATCCGGAATGCTAAAAAGTAGAAGTTGATCTAAAACAAATTTAGGCGATTTGCTCCCCCGCAGTGGTTTTTGTCCCCGTATAATTTGCGGCCAATTATTTGCCGCCGAACGAAGAAACTACATTATGTCAGTCAGCCTGATCCAACCCGATCGCACCCTATTTTCTTACCCACGTTACTGGGCGGAATGCTATGGCACCGCGCCGTTTTTCCCAATGAGCCGGGCGGAAATGGATGAACTGGGCTGGGACAGTTGTGATGTGATCGTGGTGACCGGAGATGCGTACGTCGATCATCCGAGTTTTGGCATGGCGATCATTGGCAGGATGCTGGAAGCGCAGGGGTTTCGTGTCGGGATCATCGCTCAGCCGGACTGGACCAACAAAGAAGATTTCATGCGGCTTGGCAAACCGAATCTGTTTTATGGCGTGACTGCCGGCAATATGGATTCGATGATCAACCGTTATACCGCCGACCGGAAGTTGCGCCATGACGATGCCTATACGCCGGGCAACGTGGGCGGTAAACGCCCGGATCGCGCGACGCTGGTTTACACCCAGCGCTGCAAAGAAGCTTTCAGCGATGTGCCGGTGTTGCTCGGCGGCATTGAAGCCAGTCTGCGGCGTATCGCGCATTACGATTACTGGTCCGATACCGTGCGGCGCTCTGTGCTGGTGGATTCCAAAGCTGACATGCTGATTTATGGCAACGGCGAAAGGCCACTGGTGGAAGTGGCACACCGTCTGGCGGCGGGTGAATCCATTACGGATATTCACGACGTTCGCAATACGGCGGTGATGCGTAAAACGGCGCTGATCGGCTGGAGCGGAGTGGATTCCACGCGGCTCGATAAGCCGGGGCGCATTGAGCCGATCATGAATCCGTACGGCGAAGACTTACCCTGTTCAGAAGGTGAACTGCCTGCGCCAGATGCCCCGCAGCCGGTGACGGTGCGTGCGCCTAAGCCGAAACCGTGGGAGAAAACCTACGTTCTGCTGCCGTCATTTGAAAAAGTGAAGGGCGACAAGGTGCTGTATGCCCATACCTCGCGCATTTTGCATCATGAAACCAACCCGGGTTGTGCCCGCGCGCTAATGCAAAAACACGGTGACCGCTATGTGTGGATCAATCCACCGGCAATCCCGCTTTCTACTGAAGAAATGGATGAAGTCTTTGGATTGCCTTTCCAGCGCGTGCCGCATCCGTCTTACGGTAAAGCGACTATTCCGGCGTATGACATGATCCGTTTCTCGATCAATATCATGCGTGGCTGTTACGGCGGTTGCGCATTTTGTTCGATCACCGAGCACGAAGGGCGGATCATTCAGAGCCGCTCGGAAGAGTCGATCGTGCGTGAAATCGAAGAGATCCGCGACAGCGTACCAGGATTCACCGGTGTGATTTCCGATCTCGGTGGTCCGACGGCCAACATGTATATGCTGCGCTGTCAGTCGCCAAAAGCGGAGCAAAGCTGCCGCCGTGCTTCCTGCGTATACCCTGAAATCTGCACACACATGGACACCAACCATGAGCCGACGATCAACCTTTATCGCCGTACGCGCAGCCTGAAAGGTATCAAGAAAATCCTCATCGCTTCGGGCGTACGATATGATCTGGCGGTAGAGGATCCGCGTTATATTAAAGAGCTGGCGGAGCATCACGTCGGCGGTTATCTGAAGATCGCGCCGGAGCACACCGAAACCGGGCCGCTTTCTAAAATGATGAAACCGGGCATGGGCAGCTATTACCGGTTCAAAGAACTGTTCGACAGCTATTCGAAACAGGCCGGGAAAGAGCAGTATCTGATCCCGTATTTTATCTCCGCGCATCCGGGCACGCGCACTGAAGATATGATCAATCTGGCGCTGTGGCTGAAGAAAAACCGCTTCCGTCTGGATCAGGTGCAGAACTTCTATCCGTCACCGCTCGCCAGTGCGACCACCATGTATTACAGCGGCAAGAATCCGCTCAGCAAAGTGGATTATAAAAGTGAAGATGTGGTGGTGCCGAAAGGGGATCGTCAGCGGCGGTTGCATAAAGCGTTGCTGCGCTATCACGATCCGGCGAACTGGCCGGTGATCCGCGAGGCACTGACCGCAATGGGGATGCGCCGCCTGATTGGCATCCGACCTGATTGCCTGGTACCACCGGACGGATTTGATCCGAAGTTTGCACCGTCACGTTCGGGGAAAGCGAAACCGGCGACTACGCGATTTACTGCCTCAAAAGCGCAAAATCCGGGTGCCGTAAAAGGAAAACCCGCCGGTCAGCGGGTTAATCGAGGTAAAAGACCGGTTTAAGATCGCTACTGATCGGGCTGTTATCGGCATTGGCAGGCATTACGTCTGCCATATGCTTCCACCACTTCTGGCAAATATCCGTTTTTGCCACGGCATTCCATCTTTCTTCAGATTCAATTTCCACATAGCCAAACAGCAGATTACGTTTTTCATCGAGAAAAATGCTGTAGTGATGTGCGCCGTGGGCTTTCAGGGTTTCCGCCAGTTCCGGCCAGATTGGTGAATGACGACGCTGATATTCATCGTGTGCATTCGCGTTGACCTGCATAACGAAGGATTTACGGATCATGTTTTTCTCCGGTTAGATTTACTCCCTCCCCTGCGAAGGGGAGGGCTGGGGTGGGGTATTAATGGCAGCGTTGAATCTGAAGTTGCCTGCTAAACCCCCTCCCAACCTCCCCCTTCGCAGGGGGAGGAGTAAGGAAATTACACCTTTTTCTTCCCCTTCACAGAGGCAGAAGCTAAAAATTACATCGCTTTCAGATAAAGCTCGCGAACTTCTTCACGTGTTGGCGTACGCGGATTACATGGCGCACACGGATCAGCCAGGGCTTTATCCAGCCAGCCTTCAATGTCGGATTCCTTAATCCCCAGCTCTTTGAAACCGGACGGGATCCCCACGCGGGCGGATAATTTACGGATCGCGTCAATAGCCGCCATGCTGGCTTGCGTTTCGCTGATACCTTGCGTGTGCACACCCATTGCGCGGGCGATATCGGCAAAACGGTGCGGGGCAGAGGAACGGTTAAACTCTTCAATGACTGGCAGTAAAATCGCATTACACACGCCGTGCGGCAGATTATGCGTCGCCCCTGGCTGATGCGCCATCGCATGGACCAGTCCAAGCCCGGCGCTGTTAAATGCCATGCCAGCCAGATATTGTCCCTGCGCCATTTTCTCGCGAGCTTCAATATCGTCGCCGTGATCGACGGCTTTCGGCAGCCATTGTGTGATGGTAGAAATAGCGGCGAGCGCCGTCGGATCAGTCAGCGGATGCGCGCCAACAGATACATAGGCTTCAATCGCGTGCGTCAGCGCGTCCATTCCGGTTGCCGCGGTAATGCCTGCCGGGATCTTGAGCATAATCGACGGATCGTCAACGGCGATATCGGGGATCAGATTCGCATCAATGATCACTTCTTTCACCTGACGTTGACTGTCGATGATCACCGCATTACTGGTGAGTTCAGCGGCAGTGCCCGCGGTAGTGTTGATCGCGACCAGGAATACACCCGGTTTAGTGACTTTGCCGACACCGGAATACATCGTGGCTGGTCCCGGATTGGCCGTCAGAATCTTGATGCCTTTAGCGGTATCAATCGGGCTGCCGCCGCCGAAAGCGATGAGATAATCGCACTGGTTTTCCTGATACAGACGGAAACCTTCGTCAACATGAGCCGAGGTCGGATTGGGCACCACGCCGCCGTAAATGGCGTAAGGCATTCCTGCCTGTTTAAGTGCGGAGAACAAACTGTCGAGCAGACCCAGTTCGATTAACTGGCCGTCGGTGACGATAAGCGCTTTGCCGTGTTGTTTGGTCGCCAGCATCGCAACCATATCTTCGATTGCGCCCTGACCGTGAAGGCTGATTTTAGGAAGTGCCAACATGAAACTCATAAAAATTCCCTCTATTTTTCCCGTCGTACTCCAGACTGCAGATGCGTTGGCTGCGTTTAAGAACCCGAATCACTGACTCATGTCAGCTCATCGGGATTCTTGCACTTGCCGCTTTTCTGCAATCAGGATTACTTAGGGAAAGGTTAAATGATCCATACTTTGCGATGCTCTGTTTTTGGTCTTTGCCGATCTTAAGCGAGGAGCATCCGTTGCTCCCCGTTGAAGAATTATTAAACAGGTTTTTACATCAGGCTTTCAGTGCGGCCTCGAAAGGCGTGACGTCAAAACGTTTGCCGAGGGCAATCAGTTCGTCAGTCTGGATGGTTTGTTTCATGCCACCCATCGAAATCACTTTCACCAGTATTTCCGCCGATTTTTCAGCGGTGTCGATCAGGCCGAATGCGTCATCCAGCGTCGGGCCGCAGCCGAAGATGCCGTGGAATGCCCACAGCACCAGGCTGTGATGTTGCATCCGGTCGGACGTGGCGGCGCCGATGCCGTCGGTGCCCGGTACCATCCACGGCACGATACCCACGCCATCGGGGAAGACCACCAGACATTCAGTGCTGCATTCCCACAATTTGCGGGTAATTTTGGCGCTGTCGAGTTCCAGTACGTACGTCAGTGCGATCAGGTTGGTCGCATGGCAATGCATGATCACGCGATCCTGGCCGTTAGTGACACGTTTACGCACGGCGTGAGATTGCAGATGCGATGCCAGTTCTGACGTCGGCAGACCACCTGCGGTCAGGCCCCAGAGGATTTTATAGCTGGCGCCTTTATCATCGAGCTGAATAACGGTCAGCGCTTCTGAAGGTGCGAGTTGCACGTTACGGAAGAATTTACCGGAACCGGTCACGATGAAGTATTCGTTGGCCAAATCCGGCGCGTGCTGTGTCAGTTCAACCGTGCGTGGCTGGGCGTAAAAATCGTTCTTATAAGGTGCAACATCTTCTGGCAGCAGTCGCATACTGACGTTGCCGCCGTTGCGCTCATCCCAGCCTTTCAACCACATATCGGTGGTCGCTTTAACCATGCCCTGCACAAACCACGAGGTAAATAATGTTTTCATCAGTTCTTTCCTGCTAATAAGGTGAATGCTTTTCTTCGGTGCTGTCAGCAATACTTTGGGTTTATCAAACCTTAGCGTTTGGCCAGCACGCTGGTTTCGTAATGGCGAACGGTATCCAGCCACTGGCCGCCGACCGGTACGTCGTGGCGCTGGCAATACATATCCCACACTGCCTGCCATGGCAGGGATTTCTGTTCTTCCAGCAGTGCCAGACGCGCGGTGTAATCGCCTTCAACTTCCAGTTTTTTCAGTAAATCTGTCGGTTCCAGCAGGGCTTTAAGCAGGGCTTTTTTCATGTTACGGGTGCCGATAACCCAGGCAGCGATGCGGTTGATCGAGGCATCAAAGAAATCCAGCCCGATATGAACGCGGTTAAACAGGTTGTGGCGGACAATTTCGCTGGCGATGGCCTGCGTTTCGTCGTCAAGCAACACCACATGGTCGCTGTCCCAGCGAACCGGACGGCTGACGTGCAGCAGCAGGCGTGGCACATACAGCATGGCGGCGGAAATTTTGTCGGAGATCACTTCAGTCGGATGGAAGTGACCGGCATCAAGGCACAGCGCGGTACCACGGCTTGCGGCGTAACCGAGATAGAATTCGTTTGAGCCCACGGTGTAGCTTTCTGAGCCGATACCGAACAGTTTGCTTTCGACAGCGTCAATGTGTTCGCTCAGGGCAAACTTCTCAGAAATCACTTCATCCAGTGCAGTCATCAGACGCTCACGTGGTGCAAGACGATCCACCGTGAGGTCTTTCATACCGTCCGGTACCCAGATATTCATCACGGAAGGCGTGCCCAGTGCGCGACCAAATGAGGCAGAGACGCGGCGGCTGGCCTGGCAGTGTTCAATCCAGAACTGACGGACTTCCGGGTTCGCGCTGGAGAGCGTAAAGCCGTCGGCACTCATCGGGTGTGAGAAGCAGGAAGGATTGAAATCCAGCCCAAGTTTGTTTTTCTTCGCCCAGTCCACCCAGTTAGCAAAATGCTTTGGCTCGATTTCATTACGTGCAACGGGCTGATCGGATTCCAGATAAATCGCATGCAGGTTAAGCCGGTTAGGGCCAGGAATCATCGAAATGGCCAGCTCTAAATCAGCCCGAAGCTGCTGAGCATTACGCGCTTTACCGGGATAATTACCGGTCGCCTGGATACCACCGGTCAGATTGCCTTCCGGGTTTTCGAAGCCAGCGACATCATCCCCCTGCCAGCAATGGATAGAAACGGGCAGGGTATCGAGTTGTTTGATTGCAGCTTCGGCATCAATACCCAGCTGTGCAAAGCGTTCTTTGGCAAGTGTCCATGCTTGATCGATAGATGAAGTCATACTGCGAGTTCCTCATTGACGTGACAGAGCGCCTGGAAACGGCGCCAGTGAATAGCGAAATCCGCGTGTATACGTGGAATGTAATGGTGTTGCTCAAAATTCGTGGCGACGATGCGACGAAATTCAGCGTTATCTTTGACGGCGTTCAGCGCCATAAGCTGGCAACCGATATTGCCCAGGGTTGACGCTTCAACCGGACCTGCGCTGACGCTGACCTGGCAGATATCAGCACAAAGCTGGTTCAGAAACTGGTTCTGGCTGCCACCGCCGACGATGTGAATATCTTCCAGCGGCGAGCCTTGTAAATCAGCAAGTTGCAATGCGATTTTGCGGTACAACATAGCAAGGCTGTCGAAAATACAGCGCGCCAGCTCTGCAGGTGACTCCGGCACCGGATCACCGGCCTGACGGCAGGCATCGCGAATGGCATCCACCATAGAGGGCGGATTTATAAAACAATCTTCGTTCGGGTTAATCAGATAAGTGAACGGTGTGACGTGTTTAGCCAGTGTGATTAAGGACGGCAAATCCTGAATGTTCAGTTCGCGGCAAACACGCTGGAACAACCATAAGCCCATGATATTTTTCAACACCCGATAGCTGCCGTTGATGCCGCCTTCGTTGGTGATGTTGTCGTGGAGTGCCTGCGCATGGTTGAACGCTTTCGGGCTTTCGATGCCCATCAGCGACCAGGTGCCGGAGCTGAGATAGGCGCTGCGTGAACTGGTGAGCGGAGCGGCAACCACCGCACTGGCGGTGTCGTGTGTTGCCACGCTGAACACCGGTACACTGCGTCCGCGAGGGCTTTTCCACACCCCCGGAGAGTTGCCCGGCTGTGTCGGTTTTTGCAACCAGCGGCGTGGCACACCGGCCAGTTTCAGCAAATCTTCGTCCCAGTCGCCGGTGGCGAGATTGAGCATCTGTGTGGTGCTGGCGTTGGTGTATTCCCAGTTCATGTTGCCGGTGAGGCGGTAAAGAAAATAATCCGGGATCATCAGCATGTGTGCCGCTTTACGGACGATTTCAGGCTGTTGTTCGCTCAGCGCACGCAACTGGTAAAGCGTGTTAAACGGCATGAACTGAATACCGGTTTTTTGGTACAAATTCTCGCGGCCAAACTGCTGCTCCATTCGCGCCATCACGCCTTCGGTACGGTTGTCACGATAAGCCACTGGCAAACCGACCCGCTGCCCCTGTTCATCAAGCAGCACGTAATCCACACCCCAGGTATCAATGCCGATACCGTCAAGCTGAACGCCGGATGCGTCGAGGCGATTCAGCCCCTCAAGAATGTGTTTTTCCAGCGCATCCAGATCCCAGGTTTCGTGGCCATCAACGCGGATCAAGTTATTAGGAAAACGGTGGATCTCTTTCAGTGTCAGCGTCGCTGCCGGCTGCGGATCCTGACGGGTAAACGTCGCCAGCATCACCCGGCCGCTGGAAGCGCCGAGGTCAATAGCGGCAAGATGGTGAGTTCTCATAGCGGCCATTCCTTATTGAATATGTGGCCAGTGTAGGGGAGGCGTTGTGGGGGCACCTTCCGGTGATTGCCACGGGTTTTGGCGGGATGGCAGCATTAAAAAGGTAGATGCGAGGCAGATCACATAACGGTTCAAAGCTGGCTGAAACTGTGAATTACCGCGTCTGAGTAATGCGGGGCAGGCGATTGTGATCGTTGCCGCAGATCTGCATCAAGGCTGGGGGAATCTTTAAAATATGACCGTTTATGACGTTTTTAACGCTGCGGTTTGAAGGTAAGAAAGCGGGGCACAAGGTAGGGTTGTTTCCCGAAACACAATGATTTTGAACCGGAGGCGATAAATGACGTTACTGAGAGGTGATGATTATTTTGCGGCACCTGAACTGACCGTGACGGTTGAGCGGCGGCTTCCGCAAGACGTATTCCCGGAGCACTACCATGATTTTCACGAGATTATGCTGGTGGAAAGCGGATCGGGTGTGCACATTTTTAATGACAATCCCTACACTCTGACCGCCGGTACGGTCTGTTTTGTCCGTGCCAGCGATCACCATCTTTTTGAAAATGTTGATAATCTTCGTCTGACCAATGTGTTGTTCCGTTCACCGAAAGCGTTCCGTTTTATTCAGGACGTCGGTCATTTTTTGCCGCAGGAACATCATTATCAGTCGCAGATCCACTGGCAGCTCAGCCCTTGCGTGTTCCAGCAGGTATTGAACTGCATTACTCAGCTGGAAGCATTACCGGACAGCGTTGAGATGGAACACATCGCTACGCGCGAAAGTCTGTTTTTACAACTGCTGATTTTGCTTTATCAGGATTGTTTCCAGCCACAATTGCGAGATACCTCGGAAAACCGGGTCAATCAGCTTTTGCAATGGCTCCAGTCACATTACAGTGAGGACGTTAACTGGACTGAAGCCGCAGAACGTTTTTCGCTGGCACTGCGAACCCTGCACCGGCAGATGAAGCATTACACGGGCATGACACCGCAGCGTTATCTCAACCGGCTGCGTTTACTCGAAGCGCGCCGTCGTTTACATCATAGCGATCAAAGTATTACCGATATCGCCTATGCCTGCGGGTTCAGTGACAGTAACCACTTCTCGACACAATTCCGTCGGGAGTTTTCGGTGTCGCCAAAACTCATGCGTGATCAGATGCGTTAAACGGCACCTCTCGCAGTTTCGGGAATATTTATCTGAACTGCCTCGTTTATTTTGTCGTCAAACGGGTATGAGATTGCCGCTATGTCGCTAAGACTTTTTAAAAATGACTTCTTTCTGACGGGAATAAATTCGGTTGTGGTGGCGGAACGTCATCCGCAGGCGGATTTCCCCAGTCACGATCATGATTTTGACGAGCTGGTGATTGTCTGGCGCGGCAACGGCCTGCATATCTGGAACGATATCCCTTATCCCATCACTTGCGGTGACCTGTTTTATATTAGTTCGCGGGATCGCCACAGTTACGAATCGGTCAACGAGCTGGCGCTGGATAACGTGCTCTTTTGCCGTGAGCGCTTCCGACTGGCGGCAGACTGGTCGCAATTATTGCCCGATGAGAATGTCAGTCAGGAGCAACGCTACTGGCGGCTGAGCACGCTTGGAATGTCGGTTTTACGCGATAAAGTGGATGAACTGGCGAAAGAATGTATGAAGTCTGAGCCGCTTTCCGTGCAACTGAGTGAAGCGTTACTGATGCAACTGGCACTCTTATTACTACGTTTTCGCCAGCGTCCTGACAGCGGGGCATTACCCGATGCACATCAGCTGGATTTATTGCTGATGGCACTGCGAGCAAACATCGCTGAATCATTCCATCTGGAGACCTTCTGCCAGCAGCATGCGCTGAATCCCCGTGCTTTACGCTCGTTGTTCAAGCAGCATACCGGTATGAATGTGAGTCATTATTTGCGTCAGCTGAGGATTTGCCGGGCAATGAGTCTGTTGCGCTATGGCAGCATGACGATAAGTGATGTGGCGGCAGAATGCGGTTTCGATGACAGTAATTATTTCTCGGTGGTCTTCAGTCGCGCCTGTGGAGTATCCCCCCGTGATTACCGGCAGCGTTTTATCGGGCAGGGTGGGAGGATATCTTTGTCACTGATGACGGCAGAATAATTTCTGCCGTCTTTTAATGAGTGGTCTTTTGAAGTGTGTAGTGGATTTACAATGCCATTCCCAGACCGACGATATTAGCAGCCAGAATAATCACCAGCGCGCCGATACACAGAACGCGCACCGGTTTTTTCCCGACACCAAGCCATTCCTTCAGCACCAGACCCACGATGCCGCCGCACAGTACGTAGAAGCTCATGTGCAACATCCAGCTCATATAATCATATTCTGCCGGAATGCTGGCATGACCCCAGGCGTAGAAGAAGAACTGCAGATACCACATCACGCCGCCGATAATGGAGAAAATGGCATTGGTGAGCAGCAGGGATTTCGCCACAGACATATCAGCCCGGAACGAAATGGTTTTGCGGGTTGCCAGGCGGACGAAGCAGAAGCCCAGGTTCACGATGGCGCCGCCTCCCATGATAACGACGTAACTTGGCAGTGCGACATACAGCGGGTCAATGCCCAATGCGCGTGCGGCCTCGTGCATCGGGACAGCGGCACTCATGGCAAAAGACATACCGGCGGAGAAAATCCCGCACATCACCGCCAGAATCAGCCCCTTACGCAGATTGAACTCTTCAGCTTTAATGCCCAGTGCTTTTTCTTTCAGGAAGCCTGCATAGCTGACAATAGCTACGCCGATGACCGCAACAAATACACCGAGCAGCGTAAGCTGGCCGCCTGTTGTGCCGAACAGCATGCCGATTTTGCCCTGAAGAATAGGGGTCATCAGCGTACCGATAATCAAGGTGATACCGATGGCGATGCCGATCCCCATCGACATGCCAAGATAGCGCATGGTCAGGCCATAGTTGATATTGCCGATGCCCCACATCGCGCCAAAAAGGAAAATGGGCAGCAGGGTTGCGAAGGTGAATGATCCGTAATAGGCCCAAAAATCAGGCAGCAGGACGTAGCTGACTGCCCACGGCAGGATGATCCATGAAAAGAAACCGCCCAGCGACCACATGGTTTCCCATGACCAATGTTTTACTTGTTTGAATGGCGCATAGAAGCAAGCTGCGCTGGCTGCTCCTATCAGATGCCAGATAATCCCTAAAGCTATCGAACTGTTCATACACCGGACCTTTTTATGTAGAGAAACGTACTGGTGAAGAGATAAGTAATAAATGCCACGCCTAACTGTTCCTTCAGAAATCAGGGCTGCGGCTGGCCGTTAGTGTAAGAAGTGTCCGGCAGAGCAACCTTCCGGTCAGTGCCACGGGCAAATGAGCGCTGGCACTCGCCGGAAGGTCAGGGTGAGTCAGTTCACAGATTAAGAAATGGAGAGAATAATGGTGTTAAAACAACAGAGTAGCGTGTTTTTTTGACGCAGGGAATGAGAAGGATGAAGGCAGCTGGCAGGTCGGTCAGTACATTGAAACGAGGGTGTTTAGGATTATCTTTATCGGGGTTATTAAGGCAGGGCTGAAAGATGACAATGGATTATTTAAGCAGATTGATGAAATCGAAAAGTAACATTGTTCAGTAACATTCGACATGATAAATAAGCTGTTTCGCTTTTAGCCAGAATCGTGAATCTGGCTAAAAGCTGAATGATTATGCAACAGAAATGAATGTCCGGCCTTTAATAAAGACTATCTGTCCACTTTAAATATGTCACAGGAAAATAAAAACAATAAACACGCTGTTATCATTGTTACTTTCAAACACTATCAGGCCATTCTTTCTTCAATGGATGCCTCAACGGTTTCCTCTTCCCACGCATAAAATATCTTATTGCGGCCGCTATTTTTTGCGTTATAGAGAGAGGTATCTGCTTTACCTAAAGCCTGAATAAAGTCGCCTTCCTCCAGCGCAGCCAGCCCGGCACTTACTGTGACGTGGGTCGATACCTGCGCATTAAACAAATGCGGGATATTCAACCCGAGGACTTTATTCTGGATACGTTCGGCCATGCGAACTGCGTGTTCCTGTTTGACATTGGACATCAGCACCAGAAATTCTTCTCCCCCGTAGCGCACAACTACGTCGCGCGAGCGCACGGCATCACGGATGGCAGCAGACACGCGCACCAGCGCCTGGTCGCCCATCGTATGGCCATAGTTGTCGTTGTAGGCTTTGAAGTGATCGATATCCAGCAGCATGACGTAGTGGCCGGAGGCCTGATTAAACAGGGTTTCCAGTTTGTTTTGCAGTCCGCGCCGGTTGTACAGGCCAGTGAGCGGATCCAGCATACTCAGGTCGCTGAATTTCTCCCGCTCGCTGTAAAGGTTGGATAGCATTCTGCGTGTAAATTCATCGCTGCGTTTTAACATCAGGTGATGCAACCACAGGCCTATCAGTGGCAGGGAAACGGTAAATAAGATACGCCCGATATGTTGAAAATCGTCGAGAAAGATGACGCAAATAGTCGAAGGTACTGCGTGGAGGCAAAAAGCCAGAAAATTATCTGATAAAGCGATAGCACTGATAAAGAATATACTGAGCAAACTGACCAGCAGATAATTTTTATCTGTCTGACTAATTTCAGCAAAACGAAATGCAATTTGCCATCCCCATAACAGCCCGACGATGACAGAACACATATTCAGATGCGCAGAATAATTTTTCTTACTGAAAAATGAAAATATTAATCCTGCTCCGCAAAGACCAAAAATCAGTACCAGCGGAAAAGGCATTGAGGATGCGCCTTCTGGCGGATAAACCATGGAAAATAGCGCAGTGGCACTATTTAAAAAAAAGAATAGCAACATCGCCAGCCGATGTTTGCTTTTCAGCAGCTCATCATAGGAATGAGATATCATCAAATTTACTCTATTTAGCGTGTGTTGGTCTGAATAGATAAAGTGTTTTATCGCCTTATACCGCGGGTGTATTCCGTGTAAACAGGCTAATAGTTCAAATGGGTAATTATTAGAATTCAATAAATATCGTTATTAGTGTCACTATTTTGTAGGGCTGCATGGCTAATTTGTTTTACGGCTTCAAAATTAGCACTTTTGTCGACAGGTGTCACCCTAAGGGAGGGTACCGCTGCAAATAGGTGGTAAATGAGAAAAAATCCTATATGATATTGGTTCTCATTATCAACGTTTGGAGCAAGGTTATGATACCGGCGATTGTCATAGCATGTGGGATCTGGGCGGTTGTCTGGATACTGGGTAAGCGTCTCACCAGTGGCTGGGGTGTGTTGCTGCCCTGTGCGCTGATGCCTTTGCTGGCGCTGACGCATATGACGCTCGACCAGCTACGGATGCTCGTGGTAGTCGCAATGCTGGCGACGCTGGTCATGTTGTTTCATCGCACGTTACGTCACTATATGCTGTTGCCGTCATTTATGGCGCTGGCAGGCGGGCTGGCTGCGGTCACGTTGAATTTTAGTCTATAGTGATAAGTGATTGTTACAGAAAAGGAATCAAAAGAGATGAAAAACAGGAAGCACAGTAAAGCCGCAGGGATTTTTTATTTTCTGAAAGCGAGAGAGTTGATACAGGAAGGAAAAGCCGGAGAACAGAATCATGTGGTGCGAAGAGAGGGACTTGAACCCTCACGTCCGTAAGAACACTAACACCTGAAGCTAGCGCGTCTACCAATTCCGCCACCTTCGCACAGATGATTTCTGCTTACTGCTGATTTGATTTATATCACCGGAGTGGTGCGAAGGGAGGGACTCGAACCCTCACATCCGAAGGACACTAACACCTGAAGCTAGCGCGTCTACCAATTCCGCCACCATCGCGTACCGTGCCGTGCAATATAAATCTTGTGGTTGTTTTGGTGCGAAGGGAGGGACTCGAACCCTCACATCCAAAGGACACTAACACCTGAAGCTAGCGCGTCTACCAATTCCGCCACCATCGCTTCCAATTGATTACTGTGTTGATGCATTCATCGGAATGTCATCAGCAAGTAACACAACCACGGGGGCGAATTCTAGAGATTTTCCCACAGGCGTCAATAGTTATTTCCCCCATTTCGGACGTTTGATGTAAAAAACAGCATATTCACCGTGAATGGTTCAGTGTGCCAGAGAGTCCTCAGGGTAATCGATGGTTTAATCAACGATTTTTCCCGGAATGGCTTTCTGATTGTCCGGTTGAACGGGGCTGGAAAACAGGGTGATCAGCCAGTCAAGCAGCACACGGATCCTTGGCGCAAGGAAACGGCCGGGCGGGTACATGATGTATAACGGCATCGGCGGTGGAAGATGCTGATGCAATACTTCTACCAGTTCGCCCTTTTCCAGTTCCTGCGCCATCGCCAGTTCTGAAGCCTGTATCAGTCCGAAACCGGCTTTTGCGGCGGCGACATAAGCGTCAGCGCCGCTGACGGTCAGTTTGCTGGGTAATTGTCGTTTTTCAACCTTTCCGTCAGTCATGAAATCCAGATGCGAATCAGCCCGCTGATGGGCAAAAAAGTAGCCGATAGCCTGATGTCCGGCGAGATCTTCCGGCGTTTCGGGTATACCAAATTTCGCTAAATACTCAGGCGAGGCACAGGTGATTTGTTTCAAATCCACCAGATGGCGCGACTGCAAATTGTCATCTTCTGAAGGCCAGGCGCGCACCACACAATCCACACCCTGATCGAGCAGATTGATGGCGTTGTCATTGGCGCTGACGCTCAGGGTAATTTGCGGGTAGCGCTGGTAAAACGCCGGTAACGCGGGGATTACCATCACGCGTGCCAGAGAATGCGGCATATCGATGCGCACAATGCCTGTGGGCTGATTTTTGTGATGTGCAAACAGGGCGTCGGATTCTTCCAGCGCCGAGATCAGTTGCAGACAGCGCTGGTAGTAAATTTTGCCTTCGTCGGTGATTTTCACCTGCCGCGTGGTGCGTAAAAACAGGCGAACCCCGAGCTTCTGTTCCAGCCGTTTAAGGGTCGTGCTGACTGTCGCCCGTGGCAGATTCAGGTCTTCCGCTGCACGGCTAAAACTTTCCAGTTCGGCAATACGGATAAAAATTTTCATCGCCAGAATTTGGTCCATCACTTCCCCGCTGATTGTTTGCGATTTATGAACAGTGTTGCACGTTTTCACTGATTTATCTTTCCTGACATAACAACCACACTTCACTTCGTTACTTCCCTCTTAGAGTCAAAAGGAAAATCCGATGAAACAACGTCAGTTGGGTAAAAACGGTCCGATGGTGTCTGCACTGGGACTGGGTTGCATGGGCATGAGCGATTTCTATACCACCGGTCAGGATCATAAAGAATCGATGGCAACGCTGGAGCGGGCGCTCGAAATAGGCGTCACGATGTTTGATACCGCCGATGTTTACGGGCCGTATACCAATGAAGAACTGCTCGGGCGCTTTCTGAAAGGGCGTCGCAATCAGGTCTTTTTAGCCACCAAATTCGGTATTGTGCGCGACCCGGCTAACCCGCAGGCGCGCGGGACCAATGGTCACCCTGATTATGTCCGCAAGTCGGTAGAGGGTAGCCTGAAGCGTCTGGGCACCGAGGTTATCGACCTTTATTATCAACACCGTCCGGATCCCACCGTGCCGGTTGAAGACACCATGGGCGCGCTGTCCGATCTGGTGCGTGAAGGGAAGATCCGTTATATCGGGCTGAGCGAAGTGCCGGTGAGTATTCTGGAAAGGGCGCATAAAGTTCATCCGGTCACCGCATTGCAGACGGAATATTCACTCTGGTCGCGGGATGTGGAAGCCGATATTTTACCGGCGTGTGAACGGCTTGGGATCGGTTTCGTGCCTTACAGCCCGCTGGGTCGAGGCTTTCTGACCGGACAAATCCGTTCAGTGGATGATCTGGATGCAGACGATTACCGTCGTGAAAGTCCGCGTTTTCAGGGCGAAAACTTCGCGAAGAATCTGCAACTGGCGGAAAAAGTCGGGGAACTGGCGCAGGAGAAAGGCGTGAAACCTTCGCAGCTGGCGCT
The DNA here is from genome assembly GCA_018251075.1 of Metardaris cosinga cedra. Lineage (NCBI taxonomy): Eukaryota > Metazoa > Arthropoda > Insecta > Lepidoptera > Hesperiidae > Metardaris > Metardaris cosinga. Next base: position 67,733 of record DWRE01000011.1, on the reverse strand, counting down.
GGCATGGGTACTTTCACGTGGCGACAACATGGTGCCGATCCCTGGCACCAAGCGTCGTCATTATCTTGAGGAAAACATCGCCGCGCTTGATGTCTCCCTGAGTGAAGCCGAAATCGCGGCGATCGAAGCAGTGTTTCCTTTCCGCGTAGCAGCGGGTGACCGCTACAACGCAGAAATGATGCGTATCCTCAGCGTCTGACTGATTAACGTTTTTTCTTTTTCAAATCGCGCGGCGGACGGCCACGGACGGCTCTGTAAACCTTAAAGCGGCCGTTCTGTGCCAGCACTTCATGGCTGCCAAAAGCATCATCGAGCAGGGCGGCATACGGCAGGAAGGCGTTAGCCACAATGCGCAGTTCACCGCCAATGTTCAGATGGCCCACTGCGCCACGGATCAGCTGCTCAGCCGCTGTCAGGCTGGTTTGCAGACCTTCGTGGAATGGCGGGTTGGAGATGATCATGTCAAAACGGCCGGCAATGTCGGAATAGACGTTGCTGGCGATCACTTCGCCCGGCAGGTCGTTCGCCGCCAGTGTGGCGCGGCTGGCTTCTATAGCGGCAGCGCTCACATCACTGAGCGTGACTTTCATCTTCGGCGAGTACATGGCCAGTACCGAAGCCAGCACGCCGGAACCGCAAGCCACATCCAGCACTTTGCCTTTCACCGGTTCTTCAAACGTGTTGATCAGCAGCAGGCTTCCGCTGTCCAGACCTTCACGGCTGAACACGCCCGGCAGGGTTTTGATGGTCACTTCTTCGACCATGTACTGATCCCACCAGCCGTCGGCATCAAATTCAGGCTGTTTTTCCAGGCGACCATGGTACAAACCGCAACGACGCGCGCTGTCGATTTTGCTCAGTTCACACAGACCTTCCAGCGTGGTTTCAGCGCTGCGTACGCCACTGCGGTTTTCACCGATGACAAACACGTCAATGCCGACCGGCAACTGTGAAAGTAAGTTGAACAGCTGGAATTTCGCTTCCAGTTTGCTTTTCGGCCAGTAATACACCAGCACATCGCAAGGCGCGATAAGCTCAGCGTCAGCCAGTAAACCGAACTGAACGTTTTCGCCCAGACTTTTGCTGAGCATCTGCCAGTGATGATACATATTGGTGTGAACGCGGACTTCTTCGGCGTCAATTTCAGCTGGCAGATTGTCTTGTAAGTCGCCGGCGAACAATACGCGGCGGCCTTCGAATTCTTCGCTATGGCGCAGTATGACTTCGCTGGCCGGAGTTAATGCAGACATCAGGGTGAGGCTCCTCAGGAATGAACGCGGGATTATATACTCTTCGCCTCTGATTGAGTAATCGAGCTTTATTGGCGCATATTCGCTGTGTTTGCTAGCATAGCCGGGCTTTTCGCACTTCAACCGGCAGGAAACAGGCATGGCATCCAGACGAGACACACTGTTACAGCAACTGGGGATCACCCAGTGGACGCTGCGCCGGCCCGCGGTTTTACAGGGCGAAGTGGCGGTCAGCCTGCCTGCGGACACTAAACTGCTGATTGTGGCAGATGTTCCTCCTGCGGAAGATGACCCGCTGGTCACCGATGTTTTACGCAGTCTGGCACTGGGTGCTCATCAGGTTTATCGCCTGACGCCGGAACAGGTCGCCATGTTGCCTGAAGATACCCGCTGCAATGTCTGGCGACTGGGGTTAAGCGAACCGCTAACTCTCGCCGGTCCGCAGTTATCCAGTCCGGCTCTGGCCGAACTCTATCAAGACGCCGGCGCAAAACGCGCGCTCTGGCAGCAGATCTGTGAAAATGAACAACATTTCTATCCTGACCATCGCTGATCTTCCCCGCGCATTTGAAATTGAGCAGGCCAGCCATGCCTTTCCGTGGACGGAAAAAACGCTGGCCAGCAATCAGGGCGAGCGCTATCTGAATCTCAAGATCATGCAGGGCGACGTGATGGCCGGTTTTGCTATCACCCAAATCGTTCTCGACGAAGCGACGCTTTTCAATATTGCCATCGATCCCGCTTTTCAGCGTCAGGGCTTAGGCCGCACATTGCTGGAAGAAGTGATACAACAGCTTGAGCAGAAAGATGTTTTCACGTTATGGCTCGAAGTCCGCGCCTCTAACGCTAAGGCTATCGCGCTCTATGAAAGCCTCGGTTTTAACGAACTCTCCGTTCGCCGCAATTACTATCCCGCCGCACAAGGCCGCGAAGATGCCATCATGATGGCGCTCCCGCTGGGGTAGAGCACAAAAAAACCATTGATTGCCCATCCCGGCTAAATCAGTGAAAATAGCCGGCTATAACTTTTATTACCGCTTTGCCTGACGTCATCTTCTGACGTGATGTTAAATCCTATGCAGGGCGGACCAACCGCAGAAACGTGAAAAACATGTCTCCAAGTGAATACGCCCTTGAAGTGGCCAAGCGCCGCACATTTGCTATCATCTCTCACCCCGATGCCGGTAAAACTACAATTACTGAAAAAGTTCTGCTATTCGGACAGGCCATTCAGACCGCCGGTACAGTAAAAGGCCGCGGCTCCAGCCATCATGCCAAATCCGACTGGATGGAAATGGAAAAACAACGTGGTATCTCCATCACTACGTCCGTGATGCAGTTCCCGTACAAACAGTGTCTGGTTAACCTGCTCGACACCCCGGGGCACGAGGACTTCTCCGAAGATACCTACCGTACCCTGACCGCGGTTGACTGCTGCCTGATGGTGATCGACGCTGCGAAAGGTGTTGAAGACAGGACCCGTAAACTGATGGAAGTCACCCGTCTGCGTGATACGCCGATCCTGACTTTCATGAACAAACTCGACCGTGACATCCGTGACCCGATGGAAGTGATGGACGAAGTGGAGCGCGAGCTGAAAATTGCCTGTTCTCCGATTACCTGGCCGATCGGCTGCGGTAAATTGTTCAAAGGGGTTTACCACCTCTATAAAGATGAAGTGTATCTGTACCAGACCGGTAAAGGTCACACCATTCAGGAAGTTCGCGTCGTTAAAGGCCTGGATAACCCTGAGCTGGATGCTGCTGTCGGCGAAGATCTGGCTGTGCAACTGCGTGAAGAGCTGGAACTGGTTCAGGGTGCATCCCATGAATTCGATCACGAAGCTTTCCTGCAGGGCGAACTGACGCCGGTATTCTTCGGTACTGCACTCGGTAACTTTGGTGTTGATCACATGCTCGACGGTCTGGTGGACTGGGCGCCTGCGCCGATGCCACGTAAAACGGACCTGCGTGAAGTGAAAGCCGATGACGAGAAATTCACCGGTTTTGTGTTTAAAATTCAGGCCAATATGGATCCGAAACACCGTGACCGCGTGGCATTCATGCGTGTGGTGTCCGGTAAGTATGAAAAAGGCATGAAACTGCGTCAGGTGCGTACGGGTAAAGATGTGGTGATTTCTGACGCGCTGACCTTTATGGCCGGCGACCGTTCACACGTTGAAGAAGCCTATCCGGGCGATATCATCGGCCTGCACAACCACGGCACGATTCAGATTGGCGACACCTTTACTCAGGGTGAGAACATGAAGTTCACCGGCATTCCTAACTTTGCCCCTGAACTGTTCCGTCGTATCCGCCTGCGCGACCCGCTGAAGCAGAAACAGTTGCTGAAAGGGCTGGTACAGCTTTCAGAAGAAGGCGCGGTACAGGTGTTCCGTCCGATCTCTAATAACGACTTAATCGTTGGTGCGGTCGGTGTGCTGCAGTTTGAAGTGGTCGTGGCGCGTCTGAAAAGCGAATACAACGTTGAAGCGATTTACGAATCCGTGAACGTTTCTACCGCCCGTTGGGTTGAATGCAACGACGTGAAGAAGTTCGAAGAATTCAAACGCAAGAACGAAACCAATCTGGCGCTCGATGGCGGCGATAATCTGGCCTACATCGCCCCAACCATGGTGAACCTGAATCTGGCTTCAGAGCGTTATCCTGAAGTGAAATTCCGTAAAACCCGCGAACATTAATCTGTTCTGTTTCTGGAAAGGCGACATTTATGTCGCCTTTTTTATTACTTCTGAATTTAACATTAATTAAATATATATTAATTCACTTGCTTAATTGCGCTCTATTATTACATTCCTGTATGTTTAAATGCAGAGAATATGTTTGGCTTATTAAATAATCTTAATTGTAATTATTAGTGCGATCTATTAGTTTTTGATTAGTTTGTTTCCTAATAGATATGTCATTATACGCATGCCACAAATTACTTCATATTTATTTGATATGTATCGCAATCAACACATGCTTTGCATTTATGGATTAATAAATAAATTCTCAATTCACCATAGTTTCAAATACGTTTTCTCGTAAAACATATATGTATTCTATGAATACCCCGCCGTGGCAATGATATATATATAAGGAATGTAAGTTATGAAAATGAATAAAATCACACAGATGTTGTGTGTTGCCGGTCTGACGATGGCCTCTGCCAGCGCCTTTGCGCTTGAAGCGTGGAATGGACAGGAAGGCGGCGACACCTATGAAGTTATCTTCGACGGCGGCGTTTACTCTAACGCCTGGTGGGTCGGTGCCACCAATTGCCCGGGCACGGCTGAACAAGATCAGGGTGCCAACCCGTGGCGTAAAGTACGCGACGCATCCGCGACTGAAATGAGCCAGTATGGCAACCCGACAGTTTGTGAGATCGCCGGTGACGGTACCCAGAATAATTATGTCAATTATGACAGCAGCCGTGATTATTTAGCCGGTGATATTGTCCTGGCAAATGGCATGACGTACAAAACGTCTAAAGCAACGCCTGCACACAGTTTCGCACCAGCAGAAAATAACCCGTGGGTAGCTTATGCGCCGACGCCGGTCTGGAGCAGCAGTACAACCTATAATCAGGGTGATAAAGTTCAGAAAGACGGTGTGATGTATGAAGCTCTGTTCTACACCGTTAATAATGATCCGTCTCTGGCAGCCAATCAAAACCCTGAGGGAAATAACGGCCATCCGTGGAAACCGTTAGGTGCAGTACAATCTTATTCTCAGGATCAAATTGATAACGCGCCAACGTTGAATATCAATACATTATATCCTGCTAATTCATTGGTGAAATATAACGGCAAGAATTATCAGTCTGCTGTCATCGTTCAGAAAGTGAAACCAGACGATGTAACACCATGGGCTGTTTATATGGACTGGAGCGGCACCAAAGAGCGAGTGGGTACGCCGAAGAATCCATGGCCTGCCCAGTTCTATGCGCCATATGTCGATTTTACCTTAAACATGCAACCTGACCTGGTGGGTCTGGCGAAAAACCAGAACGTTAACCACTTCACCATGGCCTTTATGGTCGCTAAAGATGCTAATACCTGTGTACCGACGTGGGGCACTGCTTACAGCGTCACCAACTATGCACAATACAGCAAAATCAAAGCATTGCGCGAAGCGGGCGGCGACATCATGGTATCGATCGGCGGCGCGAACAATGCACCACTGGCCGCTGCTTGTAATAACGTGAATGATCTGGCACAGCATTATTACGATATCGTTGAGAACCTTAATCTTCAGGTGCTTGATTTCGATATCGAAGGCAACTGGCTGGCGGATAAAGAATCTATCCAGCGTCGCAATGCTGCCGTCAAATTGGTGCAGGATCGTTGGGCTGCCGAAGGCCGTCACATCGGTATCTGGTATACCTTGCCTGTGCTGCCAACCGGTCTGACCCATGAAGGGATGGAAGTGTTGCAGGATGCCAAAGATCAGGGCGTGGTGCTTACCGGTGTAAACGTGATGGCGATGGACTACGGCAACATTCAATGCCAGTCAGCCAACACTGAAGGCCAGAATATCCATGGCAAATGTGCGACGTCGGCTATCGACAATCTGTTTGCTCAGGTGAAAGGTTTATACCCTGAGAAGAGCGCGGCGCAGGTTTACGCCATGCTGGGTACGACCCCGATGATTGGCTATAACGACGTGCAGGGTGAAGTGTTCTATCTTTCTGATGCCCGTCTCGTTTACCAGCAGGCGAAAGATTATGGCCTGGGTATGATTGGTGCATGGTCTATGGCTCGCGATCAGCCGGGTGTTTCTGGGCAAGTTTCCGCAGAACACAGTGGTATGACACCGGAACAGGCTCCGCTCTATGCTTACAGCCAAATCTTTGCGCCAATCACTAGCGGTTCAGTCGCACCGGTAGCAACCAATACACCACCGGTCGCGAATGCGGGTATGGCTCAGCAGGTTAACGGCATCGGCGTGATTACACTGGATGGTTCCGCCAGTACCGATAAAGACGGCGACAGCCTGACTTATCAGTGGAAACAAGTTTCCGGCCCGGCAGTGACACTGCAAAACAGCAATTCAGCTAAAGCGACATTCAGCGTGGCGCAACCGGTGACCAATGCGGTGTACACCTTCTCTCTGACCGTGAGTGACAGCGAAGGCAGCACCACGGCGCAAACCAGCGTGAATGTGATTGATGCCTCTAAACCTGTTGCACCGTCCGTTACCCTTGAATCCACGTATACCGTGACTTCAGGTGAATCGCTGACACTGACAGCAAAAGTGACCGATCCGGATACGCAGGCTGCTGATTTGCATTATCAGTGGACTAATCCGGCTGGATTGCCAGTCGCACCGGCTCAGGGTGCAGCATCCAATACTGAAGTCATTAATGCACCACAAGTGACCGTTGATACACGCTTCACTGTTGACGTGACCGTGACCGATAACACCGGTTTAACGGATACCGCGACCACCACGGTTCTGGTAAAAGCTAAAGCGGCGGCGGCAGGTTACGACTATGTTTACCCGGAAAGCAGCGAGAAATACGTGGCGGGTACTAAGGTATTAGGCAGTGATGGCAGCATCTATCAGTGCAAACCTTTCCCATACTCTGGCTGGTGTGGTCAGGCGGCCTGGGCTTATGCACCAGCTACCGGTACTAACTGGCAGGATGCATGGGACAAGCAGTAATCTAAAACCAAAGTCTGATTTTTAAAGCAAATTTTTAACTCAATAATGCCAAATGGCTCCTTTTACAGGAGCCATTTTTTTATCTGAAGCGTGTCCGCCTCCAGATATTTCCTATCACTATGCCGATATTTTGTGCAAATTTAGGGGGAAACCTTCGGACTTGTCTGCATTAGGGTCCCTATTCGACGATCTTCCTACACATTTGATCATTCTTGACTATATTAAATGTGTGTTCAGGAAATGGTGGCTTAAAGCACTACATTAAAGTCACTCAACAGAGAGTTATATCGCGAGGCGATTAAAAGCCAGAATAAAACGATGTACTCTGCTACAAGGACAGTAAAAACAGCAGCAATACAATTTGTTAGAAGGCGTCACCAAGAATGTGACGTACAGAGCCGAAATCAAGGCTTATAAACCGAAAGGAAGAAATCGATGAAAAACTCTAAATTTGCCTATTCCATGATGGCCGTAGTACTGGGTACCGCACTGATGAGCGGCAGCGCTCTGGCTGCGACGACTACAGATAGCGCAGGTGCAAAAATCGATAGCTCCATGAAGAAAGTTGATAACTACATGGGCGACAGCGCCATCACAGCGAAAGTAAAAAGTGCACTGGTGGATGATAAAGCCATCAAAAGCAGCGACATTTCCGTGACCACCAATGCAGGCGTTGTTACGCTGAGCGGTTTCGTTGGTTCACAGGCTGAAGCTGAGCAGGCGGTTGCTGCCGCAACTAAAGTTGAAGGTGTGAAATCTGTCAGTGACAAACTGCACACCAAAGACAGCAAAGACCAGAGCGTGAAAGGCTATGCGGGCGACAGCGCAACAACAGCGTCTGTGAAAGCAAAACTGCTGGCCGATGACATTGTCCCTTCACGTAATGTAAAAGTTGAAACCACCGACGGCGTAGTACAGCTTTCCGGTGCAGTGAAAGACCAGGCACAGTCTGACCGTGCTGAAAGCGTTGCGAAAACCGTTGATGGCGTGAAAAGCGTCAAAAATGACCTGAAAGTCGCACCGTAACGATATTCTGCTCTACCTGTAGTACAAGACCTGTAGTACAAGACCTGAAGTACTAGGCGCCTTCTCACGGGCGGGCGCCTCATCTTTTGAATAACGCATAACAATATTTGTGTTGCCCGCTGAATATTCGGGACGGATAAGATTTGCCTGATTTCGGAAAAATATCGTGTCAGAAGCTCTAACACTTTAATTTTTCGACTACCTTTATTAAGTAAGAAGTTTTGTTCCCGGCATACGGTCGGGAGATAAAGTGTCAAAAGGCAGATGTTTAACAGTGAGTCCGGCCCGAAGCGGGGCACCACCTTTTAAACTGGCAAAGTGAAAATAGGGTATAAAGGAGAAGCTTATGTTTCGTTGGGGCATTATTTTTCTAATCATCGCGTTAATCGCGGCGGCTCTCGGTTTCGGTGGTTTGGCGGGTACAGCTGCCTGGGCTGCAAAAATCGTCTTCGTAGTCGGTATCATTCTGTTCCTGGTCAGCCTGTTTACCGGTCGTAAACGACTCTGACCGCATCAATGATTTGATGCCAAAAAGTGTTAATGAATGACATCGCCCCCTTCAATGAAGGGGGCGATTCTTTTTATGTGCGATCTGGCTGTTAACAGGACGTAACGATTTTATCGCTGAAATTTGGCAAGAATTTCACGTAAATCAGTCAGACAAGGTATGCTCAGAAATGAAGGCCGCTGAGTGAGGCCGATTTTGTGAGGATAGCCCGTTGGGATACAGAATACCTGTCACGCTGGGGAACATAGAACCACTGGCGTATAAACCGTATACACCCGGCAAAATAGCACTGGTGTGCGAAGGCGGCGGACAGCGGGGCATTTTTACAGCTGGTGTGCTGGATGAGTTTCAACGCGCGCGCTTTAATCCCTTTGATTTATATCTGGGCACGTCTGCCGGCGCACAAAATCTTTCTGCTTTTGTCTGCGGACAACCTGGTTATGCCAGAAGAGTCATTACCCGCTATACCACCAGCCCCGACTTTTTCAATCCTCTGCGTTTCGTGCGCGGCGGGCATCTTATCGATCTCGACTGGCTGGTGGAACAAACGGCCAAAAACATGCCGCTGGCGATGGAAACCGCTGAAAAGCTGTTGATCGACGGGCGTGAGTTTCTGATGTGCGCCTGCCGCAGTGATGATTATTCAGCGAATTACTTTGCTCCGACGCGCGATAACTGGCTGCCGGTGATCAAAGCCTCCAGCGCCATTCCGGGCTTTTACCGTATGGGCGTGGATCTTGATGGCGTGAGTTATCAGGACGGCGGAATCAGCGATGCTATCCCGGTTGAGGAAGCTTATCGCCGTGGCGCCGATACGATCGTGGTGATCCGCACCGTTCCCTCGGCGATGTTCTATACGCCGCAATGGATGAAACGCATGGAGCAATGGCTGAGCGAAAGCAGCCTGCAACAGCTGGTGCGCATGATGCAGCATCACGAAGAAAGCTATCACCGCATCCAGCAGTTCATCGAGAATCCGCCGGACGATGTGCGTATTTTTGAAATCTTCCCGCCAAAACCTTTAGCCAGCCACGCGCTGGGCAGTCGCCTGCCCGCGCTGAATCAGGATTACCATCTTGGGCGCCGCTGCGGGCGTTATTTCCTGTCAGCTGCGGCGCACTGGCTGTTGCCGCGTGAAAATGAACGGCCTTATCCGCATATCGAACCCCGCGTGACACGTCGCCCTCAGCAGGTTGTCATACCGCAGGACGAACCGGAAAACGTGATCCCGCTGGCTGCTTCAGCCAGCACGGTGGAGCAGATCATTTTGGATCCCGCCGTGCTGACGGATATGGTCGCCGACGGCGGCGTTGTGCGTCCGGCCGCCTTTAAAGACAACCTGGTTCATGATCCGCAGCCGAAACGCGTGGCATCTGATATGCCACCGGTAGAAAACGGTGCATCAGAAACCTATCCCGCCAGTGAGGGTGATAAGTTGTGAGTCATACCTTCGTCGATACGCACTGCCATTTCGATTTTCCGCCGTTTACCGGTGCGGAAGCCGAAAGTTTGCGTCTCGCCGGAGAAGCGGGCGTCCGGCAGATCATCGTTCCGTCGGTTACGTCAGATCGATTCCGCGGCATTCTCTCACTGGCAAAAAAATTTCCGCAGCTGCACGCGGCGCTGGGTTTACATCCCCTTTATATCAGCGAGCACAAAGACAGTTGCCTGGAATTACTGGATTCATTGCTGACTCACCGGGATCCGCACCTGGTGGCGGTCGGTGAAATCGGGCTGGACTTATACATGGAAACGCCGCGATTTGAGCAACAACAGCGGGTGCTCAAAGCGCAATTCGCCATGGCAAAGCGTGAAATGCTGCCGGTGATTCTGCATTCGCGGCGCAGTCACGATCAGCTGGCGGCAATGTTACGGCAGGCTAAATTGCCTGCTACCGGCGTGGTACATGGCTTTGCAGGCAGTCTTTCGCAGGCGCAGGCGTTTATCAAACTGGGTTTTGCGATAGGCGTGGGCGGCACTATCAGTTATGAACGCGCGCAGAAAACCCGTCATGTGATGGCGCAATTACCGCTTTCTTCTTTGCTTCTGGAAACCGATGCGCCAGATATGCCGTTGCAGGGTTTTCAGGGCCAGCCCAATCGTCCGGAGCGTGCTGCTAACGTGTTCGACATACTGTGCAGCCTGCGCAGCGAAACCGCTGAACAGATTGCCGCCGCATTGCTCGACAACACCCGTCGTATCTTCAATTTATCCGCTTTGTAATCCGTCCCCTCCTGGTTTTGTGATTTAAATAACATTCCTATTTACCTTTCATGCTTTTCTTTAAAAGGGTTTCTTCAGGCTATGTAATTTATGTTCTCTTTAAAATGTTATTATTATAACATTGCTTGTAAGATCGCCGGTCGGTGATCGCTGTATATCCGTGCGCACTCCGTTTGTCATGAATCGGGTATACACTCTTATCTGGACCAAATACTGAGCATAATGCCAGTGAAATGTGATTTAGATCTCATTTTACTAAGCAACGTTGCAAACGGTTTTCATTTTGTGTGAAATACTGCACACAGGAACCTGATGTGACGTGTTCAAATAGTCACAACGACTTGGCGTCAGCCAATCAAAGCGCGGTGAGAAGGATCTCAGTTGCCGCGTAAGCCACGACACGCTGCTTACGCACGCTATCTTCAAGGAACCAAGTCCGCTCGCCAACCGTGCAGAATTCATTTCCCGTCGGACTCCGCCGGAACGAATTCATGACTGTATGCTCAGTTCTGGCCGGTCGCTGGAATTGAAAATTGTTGGAGAGTTATATGACCGATTTAACCGCCGCAGCGCAACGTGCGCTGAACCTGATGGATTTAACCACCCTGAACGAAGACGACACTGATGCAAAAGTGATCGCGCTTTGTCACCAGGCGAAAAGCCCGGCAGGTAACACCGCTGCTGTCTGTATTTATCCTCGTTTTATTCCTGTTGCCCGCAAAACTCTGCGTGAGCAAGGTACGCCTGATATCCGCATTGCGACTGTCACTAACTTCCCGCACGGTAACGATGATCTTGATATTGCGCTGGCAGAAACCCGCGCGGCGATCGCTTACGGTGCCGATGAAGTTGACGTGGTATTCCCGTACCGCGCACTGATCGCCGGTAACGAGCAGATCGGTTTTGAGATGGTCAAACAGTGCAAAGAAGCCTGTGCTGCGGCCAACGTTCTGCTGAAAGTGATCATCGAAACCGGTGAACTGAAGCAAGATGCGCTGATCCGCAAAGCCTCCGAGATCGCGATTAAAGCGGGCGCTGACTTCATCAAAACCTCTACCGGTAAAGTGCCTGAAAACGCCACTTTGCACAGCGCTGAACTGATGATGAGCGTGATTGCTGAAATGGGCGTCGGCAAAGCCGTTGGTTTCAAACCGGCCGGTGGCGTGAAAACCGCTGAAGATGCTGCGCAATATCTGGCACTGGCTGACCGCCTGCTGGGCCGTGAATGGGCTGACGCACGTCACTTCCGTTTCGGTGCTTCCAGCCTGCTGGCAAGTCTGCTGACCACATTGGGTCACGCTGGCCAGAAAGCCACCAGCAGCTATTAATCACTGTTGTTATGCCTGTGCCGTGGCGCTGTTTTACAGCGTCCGGTACTGGCGTTCACATTTAGCGTTCAGCTCAGGCAGGGGGATACCTTGTTTCTCGCACAAGAAATTATTCGTAAAAAACGTGACGGTCAGCCTTTAAGCGACGAAGAAATTCGTTTCTTTATTAATGGTATTCGTGACAGTCAGGTTTCTGAAGGACAAATTGCCGCACTGGCAATGACTATCTATTTCAACGACATGACCATGAAAGAACGTGTTTCGCTGACCATGGCGATGCGTGATTCAGGGACCGTGCTCGACTGGAAAAGCCTCAATCTGAACGGTCCGATTGTCGACAAACATTCGACCGGCGGTGTAGGTGATGTGACCTCCCTGATGTTAGGCCCGATGGTGGCGGCATGCGGCGGTTATGTCCCGATGATTTCAGGCCGTGGCCTCGGTCATACCGGCGGTACGCTCGATAAACTCGAAGCTATTCCTGGGTTTGATATTTTCCCGGATGACAGCCGTTTCCGCAGCATCATTCAGGACGTCGGCGTGGCTATTATCGGCCAGACCAGCTCGCTGGCACCGGCGGATAAACGCTTCTACGCGACACGCGATATCACCGCAACCGTTGACTCTATTCCGCTGATCACTGCTTCGATCCTCGCCAAGAAACTGGCCGAAGGTCTGGATGCGTTGGTGATGGATGTTAAAGTCGGTTCCGGTGCATTTATGCCAACTTATCAGCTGTCCGAAGATCTGGCGCAGGCGATCGTGGATGTGGCGAATGGCGCGGGTTGTAAAACCACGGCGCTGCTGACTGACATGAATCAGGTGCTGGCATCCAGTGCCGGTAATGCGGTGGAAGTGCGTGAGGCCGTGCGTTTCCTGACCGGCGAATACCGTAATCCGCGTCTGCTGGAAGTCACGATGGCGCTGTGCGTTGAAATGCTGCTGTCTGGCGGACTGGCGAAAGATGACGCCGACGCCCGCAGTCAGTTGCAGGCAGTGCTGGATAACGGCAAAGCAGCGGAAGTCTTTGGCCGCATGATTGCCGCGCAAAAAGGCCCGACCGATTTCATCGAAAATTACGACAATTATCTGCAACAGGCCACGCTGAGCAAACCGGTTTACGCTGAAACCAACGGCATTGTCAGCGCGATGGATACCCGCGCGCTGGGGATGGCGGTGGTTTCACTGGGTGGCGGTCGTCGCCGTGCCAGCGATGCTATCGACTACAGCGTTGGTCTGACCCACATGGCGCAACTCGGCCAGCAAGTGGATACCCGTCAGCCACTGGCGATGATCCACGCGAACAGTGAAGCGGCCTGGCAACAGGCGGCGCAGGAAGTGCGGGCGGCGATTGTACTGAGTGACAAAGCGCCGGAAAGCACGCCGGTGGTTTATCGCCGGATCAGCGGCAAAGCTTGATTTCAGGCTAAATCGCCCCCATTTAAGATTGATCAGGTGCGCGGCAGTTCCGCGTGACCCAATGCGTAACCATTCGCAGGAGAGCAAAATGAAACGTACATTTATCATGGTGTTAGACTCATTCGGTATCGGTGCCAGTGAAGATGCCGAGCGCTTTGGCGATGCCGGTTCTGATACATTGGGCCATATCGCGGCTGCCTGTGCGCGTGGCGATGCAGACAAAGGCCGTAAAGGTCCTCTGAATCTGCCGAACCTGACCCGTCTGGGGCTGGCGAAAGCCGCTGAAGAATCCACCGGTAAAATTCCTGACGGCATGGACGGTAATTCTGAAATTACCGGTGCATATGCTTACGCCAGCGAATTGTCTTCCGGCAAAGACACCCCGTCAGGCCACTGGGAAATCGCCGGTGTGCCTGTTCTTTTCGACTGGGGTTATTTCAGCGACACCACCAACAGCTTCCCGCAGGAACTGCTGGATAAACTGGTGGAACGCGCCAATCTGCCGGGCTATCTCGGCAACTGCCACTCTTCCGGTACCGTGGTACTGGACGATTTGGGCGAAGAACACATGAAAACCGGCAAGCCGATTTTCTACACTTCCGCTGACTCCGTCTTCCAGATTGCCTGTCACGAAGAAACCTTCGGACTGGATCGCCTGTATGAACTGTGCGAAATCGCCCGTGAAGAACTGACTGAAGGCGGATACAACATTGGCCGTGTGATTGCCCGTCCGTTCATCGGCGACAAAGCCGGTAACTTCGAGCGTACCGGTAACCGTCACGATTTAGCGGTTGAGCCACCGGCACCGACCATCCTGAAAAAACTGGTTGATGAAAAGGACGGCCACGTGGTGTCTGTCGGTAAAATCGCCGATATCTACGCGCAGGTCGGTATCACTAAAAAAGTGAAGGCCACCGGTCTGGATGCGTTGTTTGACGCGACAATCAAAGAGATGAAAGAAGCGGGTGACAAGACCATCGTCTTCACCAACTTTGTAGATTTCGACTCCTCTTACGGCCACCGCCGTGATGTGCCGGGCTACGCTGCGGCGCTGGAACTGTTCGACCGCCGTATGCCGGAACTGCTGGAGCTGGTGAAAGAAGACGACATCATTATCTTCACCGCTGACCACGGTTGTGACCCGACCTGGCGCGGCACGGATCATACCCGTGAGCACATTCCGGTATTAATCTATGGCCCGAAAGTGAAACCGGGCTCATTGGGCCACCGCGATACCTTCGCGGACATCGGTCAGACTGTTGCTAAATACTTCGATCTGACACCGATGGATTACGGCAAATCAATGCTCTGATACTTTTCTTACGCGGCCAGTCTCTTATACTGGCCGCGTTTTTTATCATGAATATGACACCTCGCTGACTAAGGAATAAGAAGATGGCAACTCCACACATTAATGCTGAAATGGGCGACTTCGCTGACGTAGTGCTGATGCCGGGCGATCCGCTGCGCGCCAAGCACATCGCGGAAACTTTCCTTCAGGATGTTAAGCAGGTGAACGACGTGCGTGGCATGTTGGGCTTCACCGGCACTTATAAAGGCCGCAAAATCTCTGTTATGGGTCACGGCATGGGCATTCCTTCCTGCTCAATTTATGCCAAAGAATTGATCACTGAATTCGGCGTGAAAAAAATCATCCGCGTGGGTTCTTGTGGTGCTGTGCGTGCTGATATCAAACTGCGCGATATCGTGATCGGTATGGGTGCCTGCACCGATTCCAAAGTGAACCGCATGCGATTCAAAGACCACGATTACGCGGCTATCGCCGATTACGACATGGTGCGTAACGCGGCTGATGCAGCGAAAGCCAAAGGCATCAATGCCCGCGTGGGTAACATCTTCTCCGCTGACCTGTTCTACACACCAGACCCGCAGATGTTCGACGTGATGGAAAAATACGGCATTCTGGGTGTCGAAATGGAAGCCGCTGGTATTTACGGCGTGGCAGCAGAATTCGGTGCAAAAGCGCTGACCATCTGTACCGTTTCCGACCATATCCGTACTCACGAACAAACTACTGCCGCTGAACGTCAGACGACCTTCAACGACATGATTGAAATCGCGCTGGAATCCGTTCTGCTGGGCGACAAAGAATAAATTCTGCAGATATTGCAGTAACTGAAACGGGCGCCGGATGGCGCCCGTTTTGCTATGCGTTTTAAGGGGGTAATTTCTCTATTTTTAACTTCGCAATATCTTCATCTCTTTGATATCAAGATATCTTGATATCAACATTCTTGCTATTCAGCTATGCTATTAGCTATGCATTTTTCTATTCATCACTGAGCTGCTCATGTCTGAACTTGTTGATTTACTGCGTCAGGGCAGTCTGACGGCGAAAGAGATCACTGAACGTCTGCGAATCACCCAGCCAACACTTTCCAGA
Source organism: Metardaris cosinga cedra (assembly GCA_018251075.1). NCBI lineage: Eukaryota > Metazoa > Arthropoda > Insecta > Lepidoptera > Hesperiidae > Metardaris > Metardaris cosinga. The sequence continues at coordinate 51,906 of DWRE01000011.1, read as the reverse complement.
CGGCTGGCTAGAGTCCCTGAAATTATCAAAATCGGAAAAAGTCGCTCGACCCGTTATATTTTGCTGCGTCCTCTGGATAACCAGTGGAGCTTTCCTCTGTACCAGATTAATGAGGCCGGAAATGCCGAAAAAGCCGGAACCTTGTATTCCATCTGGCCGGGTGAGAGTTGTGCGGTAGAAACAGCCAGCGGCCAGTCGCTGATTTATGACGGTCTGCCCTGGTTTATCACCGATATGCGGCCCCAGGGTTTTTTAGGCCGTGCGTGGGGACGTGATATTAACGCCGCACTGCATTTTTCTGATGACATAAAAATATGGACCGAATCCCAGACGTTGGTGGCTTTAGCCAGAGCGGGTGATGAAACGGTGGGTAATTTTGTTATTGGGGAAATCGCCTATCACCAATGGTTTCATAAGCCGGAAGATATTCCCGTTTCCCGTGAGGATAAAGTTCAGGTCTACGAAAGGCTGGCGCAGAGAAGTCTGGCAGGAGAAGAAATCGGATCATCTGCGGGCGGTGAACAGCCTAAATTCAGCTGCTATACAGAACATGAAGACCGGGACGCCTCGCAGGTTCTGGTAAAATTTTCTCCTCCGGCGATTAATGAAAACGCCTGTCGCTGGGGGGATTTATTGCGCTCTGAAGCCCATGCGTTACAGGTTTTGCAAGCGGCAGGCATTCCGGCTGCGATGGCCGATATCTTTACCGGAAGAAAGGGCGAGGTTTTCCTCGAGGTTGAACGGTTTGACCGGGTCGGTGAGCGCGGACGGCGCGGGTTGGTGTCACTGGAAGCCGTCTCTGCTGAGTTTGGCGGGGGCAACAGCAACTGGTTTTTGACCGCGCAGCAGTTACGCCGCAGTCGGGTGATCACCTCAGCTACGCTGGAAAGAATTGAGCAGATTTATGCCTTCGGAAAACTGATCGCCAACAGCGATATGCATCAGGGAAATCTGTCGTTTATCGACCCTGCCACTGATCCCTTAAAGCAGGCTCTTTCGATATCACCAGTGTATGACATGCTGCCGATGGCCTTTGCCCCGACCAACGCCGGGACGATGCGCCGTGAAACTGTGCCTTTGACGCTTGATCCTTTGGTGTCAAAAGAAAAGTGGTTGAATGCGCAAAAATGGGCGAGCGAATTCTGGCGGAATGTCGAAAGCGACATGGCCATCAGTGTTGAATTCCGCCACCTTGCCAGCGGAATGCTGGCGCAGGTGGAAGAGTTAACATCGCCGATTCAGCGGCTGGCCTGACTCACTTCGGCCGGCTTCTTTTGAGGCTGCGGTAAGCGGCCTGTGCGGCTTCTTTGGTTTGTGCTTCGGTCGCCGGTTTTGCCGGTGCGACCTCAGATTCCGGCTCAGGAATGTTCAGTACCGGCGGCGGGCCGAACTCGTCCGGCTCATCTTCCTGTTCGTCATCTTCTTTGAGCGGTTTGCTGGCGGTCAGCAGGAACGGCGATTGCTGCCAGCGCGAACGACGCCCTTGCAGCAGCGTGCGGGCCAGAATAATACCGACACCCAGCGCAGCGAGCATCATCAGACGTAACAGATTGGTGGTGTTATCTACCTGCTTGGATTCAGTCGCCAGTACGTGCGTATCCAGCGTGATACGTAAAAATCCGCTCGGACCGTTTTTATCCTCAATAGGCACCACAATCTGATGATTGAAGTAGCTGCCTGCGCGTTTACCATCGAGCGATAATCTGTCGCGTACCGGCACCTGTTCGCCTGCATGGGCGACCAGAGAGCCATCTGACTCATAAACGCTGGCATCAAGAATGCGGCTTCCGTCGGTAAGCTGGCTCAAAATAGTGGAAATTTGTGCGATATCGGCGCCATCATTAGTGCTGTCCATCAGCGGCGCGAGCGAAAACGCCACCTGTTTGGCGAGCGTCTGGGCAAGCTGTTCCACCTGCGTCGAGCGTGCCAGTTGGTGTCCCAGACTGAAATAGGATGCGCCTTGCATCAGAATGACTAATAACGCCAGGCTAATCAATACGATAGCAGCGCGGTGCAGGCGAAATTTGAGTTTGGCCTTGGCCATTCTGTTTCCTTGCGTTTTTCGAAGACTTTATGTTGCCAGAAGACGTCACGATAAGGTAGCTTGATGCCTCATTTTACCCTGCATCCTTCAAGCTGCCTCTGCGTTGGCTGCCTTCATTCACTCCGGTCACTGACCTGTGTCAGCTCCCGGAGATTCATTCAGTTGCTGCCTTGATGCAACTCGAATGATTTTGGGTAAATAGTGATATTTGTTTTCCTAATGCCATAACGCCCTACAGGAGCCATCATGCCAAACAGTCTGACCTATTGCGATCTTCCTGCGGAGATCCACCAATGGCCGGGACTTCCCCTTTCATTGAGCGGTGACGAGGTCATGCCGCTGGATTACCGGGCCGGACATACCGGATGGCTGCTCTATGGTAGAAAACTCGATAAAACGAGCATTACGCAGTTTCAGCGCCAGTTAGGTCGTGCTCTGGTGATTGTCAGCGCCTGGGCGGTGGAAGGTTATCAGGTTGTGCGCCTTGCCGGTTCGCTCACGACTGATGCGCAACAGCTGGCGGAATCTTTCGAATTTGATGTCACCCAGCTTGGCAAAGTGCCTTATCTGCGCACGCCAGGTCTGCTGGTGATGGACATGGATTCTACCGCGATTGAGATTGAATGCATCGACGAAATTGCCAAACTGGCAGGCGTCGGTGAACAGGTGGCGGAAGTCACTGAGCGTGCGATGCGTGGCGAACTGGATTTCTCCGCCAGCCTGCGCCAGCGCGTGGCGACCCTGAAAGATGCAGACGCGGGTATTCTTGAGCAGGTGCGCGAAACCCTGCCGCTGATGCCGGGACTGACCGTGATGGTCCAGCGTTTACAGGAAGCAGGGTGGCACGTTGCAATTGCTTCCGGCGGCTTTACCTATTACGCCGAATACCTGCGCGATAAGCTGAATCTGATTGATGTCGCGGCGAACGAGCTGGAAATTCGCGACGGCAAACTGACCGGGCGTGTGATTGGCCCTGTCGTCGATGCGCAATATAAAGCAGATACCTTGCTGAAGCTGGCGGAAAAACTGGGGATTCCTCAGGAGCAAACCATTGCGATTGGCGACGGCGCCAATGACCTGAAAATGATGGCGGTGGCCGGTTTGGGCATTGCGTATCACGCAAAGCCGAAAGTGTATGAACAGGCTTCAGTTTGTATCCGGCATGCGGATCTGCTTGGGGTGTTGTGTATTTTTAGCGGCAGTCAGGCATTATAAATTTCTTATAAATATCATCGAGGTAAGTTGTGGCAAAAGCAGCAAAACGTGCATTTGTGTGTAATGAATGTGGCGCAGATTATCCGCGCTGGCAAGGGCAGTGTAGTGCCTGTCAGGCCTGGAACAGCATTACTGAAATCCGTTTGGCGGCTTCCCCGACAGTGGCGCGTAACGAGCGTCTGACCGGTTACGCCGGTGATGCAGGCGTCAGTCGTGTGCAGAAACTTTCCGATATCAGCCTTGATGAACTTCCGCGTTTCAGCACCGGTTTCAAAGAATTCGATCGCGTGCTGGGCGGCGGCGTGGTGCCCGGTAGTGCGATCCTGATTGGGGGTAATCCAGGCGCGGGGAAAAGTACGCTGCTGCTGCAAATTCTGTGTCATCTCAGCGAAAACATGAAAACCCTGTACGTCACCGGCGAAGAATCTTTGCAGCAGGTGGCGATGCGTGCGCACCGTCTGGGGTTACCGACGGCCAATATGAATATGTTGTCGGAAACCAGCATCGAACAGATTTGCGACATTGCCGATAAAGAACAGCCTAAACTGATGGTGATCGACTCCATTCAGGTGATGCACATGGCGGATATCCAGTCGTCACCGGGCACGGTTGCGCAGGTCCGTGAAACGGCAGCGTATCTGACCCGTTTCGCCAAAACGCGTGGCGTGGCGATCGTGATGGTGGGCCATGTGACCAAAGACGGTTCACTGGCCGGTCCGAAAGTGCTCGAGCACTGTATCGACTGTTCCGTGCTGCTCGATGGCGACGCTGATTCGCGTTTCCGTACGCTGCGCAGCCATAAAAACCGTTTTGGTGCCGTGAACGAACTCGGCGTGTTCGCCATGACCGAGCAGGGGCTGCGCGAAGTCAGCAATCCTTCAGCAATTTTCCTCAGCCGTGGTGATGAAATTACCTCTGGCAGTTCCGTGATGGTGCTGTGGGAGGGAACGCGTCCGTTGCTGGTTGAGGTGCAGGCGCTGGTTGATCAGTCGATGATGGGCAATCCGCGTCGCGTGGCGGTTGGCCTTGAACAAAACCGTCTAGCCATTTTACTGGCGGTCTTGCATCGTCACGGCGGTTTGCAGATGGCGGATCAGGATGTGTTCGTCAACGTAGTTGGCGGTGTGAAAGTCACCGAAACCAGCGCGGATCTGGCGCTGCTGCTCTCTCTTGTCTCCAGTCTGCGTGACCGTCCGTTGCCGCAGGATTTAGTGGTCTTCGGTGAAGTCGGGCTGGCAGGTGAAATTCGTCCGGTGCCGAGCGGTCAGGAACGTATTACCGAAGCGGCAAAGCACGGCTTTAAGCGTGCGATTGTGCCGCATGCCAACGTGCCGAAGAAAGTCCCGGCGGGTATGCAGGTATTTGGCGTCAAAAAGCTGGCTGATGCGCTGGCGATCCTCGACGATTTGTAACTGTTCTATGCTGTAGCTTTTCTCCGCTGTAATTCGGGGCTGCCTTTGTGCTATTTTTTGTTTAGCTATTTTGTTTAGTACAGCAAACCTGGGGACAAGGCATGTCACAGTTCGACTATCTAAAAACCGCGATAAAACAACAGGGACGCACGCTGCAACAGGTGGCCGAAGCCAGCGGGATGACCAAGGGTTATCTTAGCCAGTTGTTGAATGCAAAGATAAAAAGTCCCAGTGCTCAGAAGCTGGAGGCTTTGCACCGCTTCCTTGATCTTGAGTTTCCCCGTCGTGAAAAGAATATCGGCGTGGTGTTCGGCAAGTTTTATCCGCTGCACACCGGCCATATCTATCTGATCCAGCGCGCCTGTAGCCAGGTGGATGAACTGCATATCATCATGGGCTATGACGAGCCGCGCGATCGCGAGCTGTTTGAAAACAGTTCCATGTCCCAGCAGCCGACGGTCAGCGACCGCCTGCGCTGGTTACTGCAGACCTTCAAATACCAGAAAAACATCCGTATTCATGCGTTTAACGAAGAGGGGATGGAACCCTATCCGCATGGCTGGGACGTCTGGGGACGTGGCATTAAAGAGTTCATGAGCCAGAAAGGCATTGAACCCAATACCATTTATTCCAGCGAAGAGGCTGATGCGCCGCAATACCGCGAACATCTCGGGATTGAGACTGTGCTGATCGACCCGAAACGTTCGTTTATGAATATCAGCGGTCGTCAGATCCGTCATGATCCGTTCCGTTACTGGGATTATATTCCGACAGAAGTGAAGCCGTTCTTCGTGCGGACCGTGGCGATCCTCGGCGGAGAATCCAGCGGGAAATCGACGCTGGTGAATAAGCTGGCTAACATTTTTAATACCACCAGCGCCTGGGAATATGGCCGCGATTATGTGTTCTCGCACCTGGGCGGCGATGAAATGGCGCTGCAGTATTCTGACTATGACAAGATCGCGTTGGGTCAGGCGCAGTACATCGATTTCGCGGTGAAATATGCCAATAAAGTGGCCTTTATTGATACCGATTTTCTGACCACTCAGGCCTTTTGTAAAAAATACGAGGGGCGTGAACATCCGTTCGTGCAGGCGCTGATGGACGAATACAAATTCGATCTGGTGATCCTGCTGGAAAATAACACGCCGTGGGTGGCCGACGGCCTGCGCAGTTTAGGCAGTACCACCGACCGGATGTCTTTCCAGAATTTGCTCATCGAGATGCTGAAAGAAAACAACGTGGATTACGTACATGTTGAATCTTCAGATTACGATCAGCGTTTTCTCGAATGTGTGGAACTGGTGCAGAACATGCTGGCAGCCGATACCAGCCGGTTAAACGAGCCGCCTGTTATCTGACCGGGCACAAATAAAGAGCGTGTATTCTCCGGGATACGCGCTTTTTTATTATCATTCATGTGGTGAATGATAAATTACAAATGCATTTTATATAATTATTAATGAATTCATCTGATTATCTTTCTGTGTGATTTTATTAATTCATTTTGTAACGCTGTAAAATAAAATTCTCCTTTTATTCATAGGATTGGGTGAGACCCCTTTTTTTAGGGATTTTATTACGCATTTTATGTGTAAATATCTGACCTGAAATAAAAATACAGTGGCGGCCGTTGAGATTTATTTCTCCGATTATACTCATTCATTATGCCTCTCATTCCCGCTGAGGCTTTCTAAGGTGATCCGAATGAATTTATCATTCAAGCCCTGGGGTATCGCAGTCTTGTGCGGCGTGGGGGCATTTGCTCTGGCGAGTGTGATGTTTATGCAAGGCTGGCTTCCGGTCAGCAGTCAGGCCGAAACCACGACGCAGACTGCGCCTGCACCCGCCGCCGCACCTCCGCCGGCAGTCCCTGTTCCTGCACCCGTTGCCCCTGCGGCATTTACACAAGCTCAGCTCGATCAATGGGTCGCGCCAGTCGCGCTTTATCCTGACAGCCTGCTTTCGCAGGTGCTGATGGCGTCGACTTATCCGACTAACGTGATTCAGGCTGTGCAATGGTCGCGTGACCATCCGCAAAGTCAGGGGGATGCCGCCGTTACTCAGGTCGCGAACGAACCCTGGGATCCGAGTGTAAAATCGCTGGTCGCTTTTCCGCAACTGCTGGCGCTGCTGGGTGAAGATCCGGCATGGGTACAGAATCTTGGGAACGCTTTTCTGGCGCAACCGGATGACGTAATGAACACTGTGCAGAAATTTCGCGAAGTGGCGCAAAAGAGCGGGGCGCTGAAAAGCACGCCGCAGCAGACCGTGACCGTCAAACCCAAACCGGCTTCAACAACGGTGGTGAAAAGTGCGCCGGCGCAGCAAACCATTGTGATTGAATCTGCGTATCCGCAGGTAGTGTATGTGCCGAGTTACAACCCGAATGTGGTTTACGGCGCCTGGCCAACACCGGCCTATCCGCCGGTATATCTGCCACCGCCTCCGGGACAACAGTTTGTGAACGGCATGGCATCGGGGATCGGATTTGGTGTCGGCGTGGCAGCGACGTATGCGATCTTTGGCGGCATCGACTGGGATGACGATCATCATCACGACGATCACCACGATGACGGGCATCACGGCGGTTCGCAGAATAATTACGTCAATGTGAACGTTAATAATTACAACCGTATCTCCGGCAACAACAACAACGGGCTAAATCATCCGGGCGCATCGAATACCGCAGGCTGGCAGCATAATCCGGCCTACAACGCCGGTTTGCCGAACCGCACTGCGAACCTCAACGGGGCGACGCAAAACCGTGCACTGAATAACGCGGCGCAGCGTAATAACTATCGTGGTTTCGACAACGACACGCGTGGTACCGGCAACAATAATGCCGTCGGACGCAACGGCGGCGGTGTGCAGAATCAGAATCTGGATCAGCGCCGTCAGCAGGCCGCGTCGGTGATGAATCAGCATCAGAACACTCCGCAGAAGCAGGGGCATACACAGCAGCGAAATCTGCCGCGTTCGGCCCCCGCAGCCAGTGCCGCAGAACGTGCCGGTACACAAAATGTCACGGGGCATCAGTTGCCTCAGCATCAGCAGTCGTTGTCTCAGCACAATACGAACCGCCAGCCGTCGCAGCAATTGAATCAGCATCAGCGACAGAATCTGAATGCATCACACAGCACAGCATTCAGTGGCAATTCCAGTCGTAGTCCGTCGTGGCAACAGCAGCAATCGCGGGGTAATCAGAGCCGCGAACATATGCAGAACTTCCAGCGGTCACGCCCTGCGAATGCAGAGCCAGCTCATTTACACCGTCGCTAGACTGACGAGGAAAGGTAATGAAGAGATTGCGTAATATTTTGATTTCCGCAGGCCTGCTGTTACTGCCCTTAACGGGTTTCGCGCAGCAGACATTTACCAGCCCTGAGCTGGCCGCGCAGGCGCTGGTCAAAGCCATTGAGGCACACGATGATGCGTCACTTGAACAACTTCTCGGTAATGACTGGCAAGTCTATCTGCCGCCAAAAGGTGTGGATCCGGATGAGGTTGCTCGCTTTCTGCGGGACTGGAATATCAGTCACAAGATTGCCGAACAAGGTGATATTGCTCACCTGAATGTCGGTCCGGAGAACTGGCAGTTGCCGATCCCGATGAAACATACGGCGCAGGGCTGGTCATTTGATATGGCCGCCGGTGCTGCTGAAATTGAAACCCGTACGATTGGTCGCAATGAGCTTTCTGCCATTCAGGTCGTGTCAGCGTATGCGGATGCCCAGCACGAGTATCAGCAGATTACCGGGCAATATGCCCAGCGCTTTGTCAGCACTGAAGGACAACACGATGGCCTTTACTGGCCGGTGAAAGAGGGCGAAGCGCCAAGTCCGCTGGGGCCAGCCTTTGGTGATGCGAAGGCGGGGTCTGCTTATCACGGCTATTACTATCGCATTCTGACGTCGCAGGGTGCGAATGCCAGCGGCGGTGCCTTGAGTTATATCGAAAATGGCAAGATGACCAAAGGTTTTGCGCTGATCGCCTGGCCGGCGGCGTACGGTCATACCGGTGTCACCAGTTTTATGATCAATCAGCAGGGCGAGGTGTATCAGCAGGATTTAGGCGAGAATACTGATGCCGCGGCAAAAGCGATCACGACATTTGACCCCGATGCTAAATGGCAGAAAGTGGACGACGGCGAATAACGGAAATATGTGAATGAAACAGCCCCGGCATGAAAGTGACGGGGCTTTTTTTTAGGCGACAGCGTATTTAGAAAGCGACGACGACTTTGCCCTGCATATGGCCGTCGAGCACTTTAGCGTGGGCCGCTTCGATGCTTTCCACGGTCAGGCCGTGAAGGGTTTCGCTCAGTGTGGTTTGTACTTTACCTTCATCCACCAGCGCGGCGACTTGTTTGAGGATCTCGCCCTGTTCGGCAATATCCGGTGTGGTGAACATGCTGCGGGTATACATCAGTTCCCAGTGCAGTGCGGCGCTTTTCAGCTTCAGCTTGTTCATGTCCAGCGGATGTTCGTTTTCAACGATGGTACAGATGTGGCCCATCGGTGCGATCAGGTCAGAAATGGCTTCCCAGTGGCCGTCGGTGTCGTTCAGACACAGAATAAAATCCACCTGTTTGATATCGTGCTTCGCCAGTTCACCTTTCAGATCTTTGTAATTCACAGTCAGATCCGCACCGCGATCCAAACACCATTGTGCCGATTCCGGACGGGAGGCCGTTGCGATCACTTTTACTTTGCTGCGCAGTGACGCGAACGGGATCGCCAGTGATCCGACGCCACCGGCACCGCCGATGATCAGCAGGGTTTTATCCGCAGAGGCATCCTGAATTTTCAGATGCTCGAACAGTGCTTCCCATGCGGTCAGCGTGGTCAGTGGCATGGCACCGGCCTGTGCCCAGTCCAGGCTTTTCGGTTTGACGGACACAATACGTGAGTCGATCAGCTGTTCTGTCGCATTGCTGCCGGAACGGGTGATATCCCCGGCGTACCAGACTTCATCACCCGCTTTGAAATTTTTCACTGCGCTGCCGACGGATTTGACGATACCGCTGGCATCCCAGCCCAGTACTTTTGGTGCATCCAGACCGCTTTTCTGCACGCCTTTGTGCACTTTGGTATCGACCGGATTGATCGACACCGCTTTCACTTCCACCAGCAGGTCGTAATCTTTCGCGACAGGCTGTGGTAATTCAACAGCGATAAAGTGAGCCGGGTCTTTTGGATTTACTGCGATTGCTTTAATGGTCATGTTTTCTGCCTCCGTTAGGTATACAGACAGTCTAGTCGTCATGACGTAAGCTGATAAGATGGACAATAACTAACAAAGTGTTCGGCTGAGGTGAACAATCATGTTTAAACAGTTGCAGGATATGGCGCTCTTTGCGCTGGTGGCGGAATGTGGCAGCTTCACGCAGGCTGCCAGCCGGGCCGGATTACCCAAATCCAGCGTCAGTCAGCGTATCAGCCAGCTGGAGAAATCCATCGGCCTGCGGTTGCTGAACCGCACGACGCGGCAGCTGAACCTGACCTTTGCCGGAGAACGCTATCTGATCCACTGTCAGGAAATGATGCAGGCCAGCGAACGGGCTGAACTGGCGATTCGCCGTCTGCGCGATAACCCGAGCGGACGTTTGCGGATCACCAGTCCCGCCGGTCTGGGGGCAACGTTGCTGGCACGGGTGAATGTTGAATTTCAGAAACGCTATCCCGATGTGTCGCTGGAAGTGTCAGTTTCCGATGCGATGGTGGATCTGGTGCAGGAAGGTTTTGATATCGCGCTGCGTACCGGTAAACCGCAAGATTCCTCGCTGATTGGTCGTGAACTGGGGCACAGTCCGCGTTATCTGCTGGCGTCACCGGCGTATCTGGCGCAACATCCGGCGATTGAAACGCCGCAACAGCTTGCATCGCATCACTGCATTGCGCACCGGGCCTGGTCGGAATGGGTGTTGCATCATGGCGAAACCTATCACCGCTGGCTGTTGCCTTCCGCGCATACTACCGACAATCTGCTGTATGCGCGGGAATGCGCGCTGGCGGGCGCAGGCATCACGCTGTTACCGGCCTTTTTATGTCACGGCGAAGTGGCAAATGGCACGCTGGTGCGCGTGTTGCCAGAATGGGAAGCCGAGGGCAATGATCTGTATCTGGTCTATCCGGGGCGGAAACTGAATTCGCCGGCGCTGGCCTGTTTCATTGCGTTTATGCTGGAAGAGTATGGTTTTGCGAAGAGCTACAGCGAGGCGCTGGCGGGATAAATTTCAGGGAATGACAGCCATAAAAAAGGCCCGTTTCCGGGCCTTAGCGATTTTATAAAGACGATTACTTGATCATCTTTTTGTACTTGATGCGCTTCGGCTCTAACGCTTCGGCACCTAAAGTACGTTTTTTGTATTCTTCGTATTCGGTGAAGTTACCTTCGAAGAATTCGACTTTACCTTCATCCTGATAATCGAGGATGTGGGTCGCGATACGGTCGAGGAACCAGCGGTCATGGGAAATGACCATTGCGCAGCCCGGGAACTCCAGTAAGGCGTTTTCCAGTGCGCGCAGGGTTTCGATGTCGAGGTCGTTGGTCGGTTCATCGAGCAGCAACATGTTACCGCCGACCTGCAGCAGTTTTGCCAGATGCAGACGGCCACGCTCACCACCGGACAACTCGCCTACGCGTTTGCCCTGATCGACACCTTTGAAGTTGAAGCGGCCGACGTAAGCACGGCTTGGCATTTCAGTGGTGCCGATGCGCATGATGTCCTGACCACCGGATACTTCTTCCCACACGGTTTTGCTGTTGTCCATCGAATCACGGAACTGATCCACAGACGCCAGTTTCACGGTATCGCCCAGCTCGATAGTGCCGCCGTTGGCTTCTTCCTGACCCGACATCATGCGGAACAGGGTTGATTTACCGGCGCCGTTCGGGCCGATAATGCCAACGATAGCGCCTTTCGGCACGGAGAAGGACAGGTCGTCGATCAGAACGCGATCACCATAAGACTTGCTCAGGTTTTTCACTTCGACAACTTTGTCGCCCAGGCGTGGACCTGGTGGAATGAACAGTTCGTTGGTTTCGTTACGTTTCTGGTATTCGGTGTTGTTCAGCTCTTCAAAGCGTGCCAGACGTGCCTTGCCTTTAGACTGACGGCCTTTTGCACCCTGACGAACCCACTCAAGCTCTTTCTCAATAGACTTACGACGGGCCGCTTCAGAAGAAGCTTCCTGCGCCAGACGTTCATCTTTTTGTTCCAGCCAGGTGGAGTAGTTACCTTCCCACGGAATACCTTCACCGCGGTCAAGCTCAAGGATCCAACCGGCAACGTTATCGAGGAAGTAACGGTCATGGGTAATCGCCACAACGGTACCTTCGAAGTCGTGCAGGAAGCGTTCCAGCCATGCCACGGATTCTGCATCCAGGTGGTTGGTCGGTTCGTCGAGAAGCAGCATGTCTGGTTTTTCCAGCAGCAGGCGGCACAGTGCCACACGGCGGCGTTCACCACCGGACAGCGTGGCGACTTTTGCATCCCAGTCTGGCAGACGCAGTGCATCAGCAGCACGTTCAAGCTGGCTGTTCAGGTTATGGCCATCATGCGCCTGAATGATCTCTTCCAGTCTGCCCTGTTCAGCGGCCAGTTTGTCGAAATCAGCTTCCGGCTCTGCGTACAGCGCATAGACTTCATCAAGACGTTTTAACGCGCCGACGACTTCAGAAACGGCTTCTTCCACGGACTCACGCACGGTGTGTTCCATGTTCAGCTGAGGTTCCTGCGGCAGATAACCGATTTTCAGATCAGGCTGCGGACGTGCTTCACCTTCGATGTCGGTATCGATACCGGCCATGATGCGCAGCAGGGTGGATTTACCTGAACCGTTCAGACCCAGAACACCGATTTTGGCACCAGGGAAGAAACTCAGGGAGATGTTCTTAAGAATATGACGCTTCGGCGGAACAACTTTGCCGAGGCGATGCATGGAATATACGTATTGAGCCACGTTGTTTTGAGCCTCTTTCTGCGGGCCGCGCGCTTTCTGCGAAGGGCAGGCGCTGCGGCATAGTAAGCAGCCCCGCCTGACTGCGGCATGACTGATAAGGGTTCCGACTGCGAAGTTTAGCGTGTTTCAGTCGTGTACCCAACCATCAGGTTCACAGTAAGGCAAGAATGTTGCCGGCTGCGGACAGGAGAGGAGGCTTTCAGCCGAAAGGGATAGTGAACTCATCTGGTTCGCTGGCCGGACGTAATGGCTGGACGCGCCCCACAAACATGCCGGAAGTCAGGATGTCGGTGAGCTTAACAACATGATATATCGCCTGTTTATTATGCGTCTTCACCTTACGTTTGATATTGCCTTTGTGTGAAGCCACAGTTTTCTGTTTGATATTGAGATGTTCGGAAATGATTTGCGTATTCAGTCCTGACATCCACATTTTCAGAATGCTCGATTCCGTCCGGCTCAGGCTGACCGGCGTAAGATCCAGCGATTGTTCCGTTTCACCCGCACGCGAGAGCTGCAGGTTGTGGGCGATCAGCTGATAAATCGTGGTCGTCCTGACAGATTTCGACAAAATGATGATGTTTTTGCGGATCGGCACATAGTTCTGATAATTGAGATTCTCTCTGGAGATAAAGACAAAGAAAAGCGTGCCGGGATGCGCGTCGATCACCGCCCTGAGGGCGTGACCGGAAGGCGCATCAGACGTAAAACAATCTTCATTCACAAAGATGATTTCAGGCGTCAGGGAATTGCATGTGGCTTGCAGTTCGTTGATGTCCTTGAGCGAAAGAATATCTTTCTGGTGTTGTCCGTTAAGTTGCAAGAGCGAATGCAATGCCAGCTGTGTGTAAAAACACTTATCTACAATGAGCGATGACATTGGGTTTACCTGTTTTTGGCCTCTGTATGACTGCAGTGCAGAGAAGCTCGTTTTTATAAAAGTGACCCTACAGCGATAGGGCATTCCCGTGAAAGTTGCCGGTCGCCGGCAAAACTAACATTGCTGTGTAAAGGGATACCCCTGGCGAGAGTAATAAAGCGGTAAGAGATTGATGTAAATCAGCAGAATGGGTTTTGGAACGTTTTGTGAGATCTTTGAGACGAATTGAGAGCGGAAAAGAGTAAAGTTTCAGAATTGTGACGTTTTTTATCGTAAAACGCCGGGCTACAGAAGGTAACCCGGCATAAGGATAAATCGTCAGACTTTCTTGCGGATGAAGCGGTTAACCAGCCATTTCTCGATTTCGACAATCACGAAGATCATCGCACCGACCACCAGCGTGATGCCCCAGAATTTCAGCGGCATCGGCACGGTGCCGAACAACTGGTTCATGACTGGCAGATAGATCAGCGCCAGTTGCAGCACCAGTAATACGCCGGAAACAATCCACAATCCTTTGTTAACGAACACTTCGCGGGTCAGCGGGAAGCGGTCCATCACGCGGCAGTTAAACATATACACCCACTGCGCGGTAACCAGCGTCTGTAACAGCACGGTACGGATCAAATCGCTGCTGTAGCCACGCGGCTGCATCCAGGCTTCAAGAACGAAGGCGCTGCAGGCAATCAAAATACCGACGAAAGCGATACGCCAGACGGCATGCAGATCCAGTACGTGCTGACCTGGTGCGCGAGGACGGCGACGCATCATGCCTTTCTCACCCGGCTCGAAGGCCAGACCGAACGACAGCGTGGTGGAGGTCGCCATGTTCATCCATAAGATCTGCACCGGCGTCAGCGGGATCACCGCACCGGCCAGAATCGCCAGGATAATCAGCAGCCCCTGCGCGAGGTTAGTCGGCAGAATAAACAGAATCGTTTTCTTCAGGTTGTCGTAAACGCGACGTCCTTCTTTTACCGCACTGGCGATGGTCGCGAAGTTGTCATCGGTCAGAACCATGTCTGCGGCTTCTTTGGTGACTTCGGTGCCTTTGATACCCATTGCGATACCGACGTCGGCCTGTTTCAGCGCTGGCGCGTCATTCACGCCATCGCCGGTCATCCCGACTACTTCGCCGTTTTCCTGCAAGGCTTTGACCAGACGCAATTTATGCTCAGGGCTGGTACGGGCAAAAATATCGTACTGGCTGGCAGCGACGGCCAGTTCAGCGTCATCCATATGCTCAAGCTGGTAACCGGTGATGGAGTCACCGCTGTTGCCGATGCCTAACATTTTGCCGATAGCCATCGCTGTTTCCTGATGGTCACCGGTGATCATCTTCACGCGGATCCCGGCCTGCTGACACTGTGCAATTGCATCAATGGCTTCAGGGCGTGGCGGATCCATCATGGCGGCAATCCCGGTGAACACCAGTCCTTCCTGCAGGTGGTCATGGTTCAGATCGCCTGCAATTTCCGGCTCATCTTTGATAGCCGCAGCCACCATGCGCAGACCCTGACGGGCATAGCGCGCCATCTCTTCTTCCCAGTACTCGCGGCGGAAAGGCTGGACGCCGTTTTCGGTCAGCTCAAGCTTGGCTAAGGAGAACAAAACATCCGGTGCGCCGGTCACAAACAACTGGATTTTGCCGCCGATGCGCTGCAAGGTCGCCATGTATTTATGTTTGGAATCAAACGGGATTTTATCCAGAGATTCAACCTGACCGGTATGCAGACTGGCTTTCGCTGCCAGCACTTTCAGTGCGCCGGACGTCGGCCCGCCGGTAATTCCCCAGTGGCCTCTTTCGTCCTGCATCAGCTGGCTGTCGTTACAGATGTCCACGGCAGTGATGAAGGTGTTGAGCACCGGCATACTGATGACATCCACCTGGCGCTGCGTGTGTGCATCCACGATGCGGCCTTTCGGCTGGTAGCTTTCCCCTTCCACATCGTAAGCACGGTCTGCCAGAATCACCGCTTTCACAGTCATTTCATTCATGGTCAGCGTGCCGGTTTTATCCGAGCAAATGACGGTCATTGAGCCCAGCGTTTCGACGGTCGGCAGTTTGCGGATAATGGCATGATTACGCGCCATCGACTGCACGCCCAGCGACAGAATAATCGAGATAATTGCCGGTAAACCTTCCGGAACCGATGCGACAGCCAGACTGATCAGCGACAGCAGCAGTTCGCCCAGCGGCATATCACGCAGGATAAAAGCGAACACAAACAGGAAAGCCATCATCAGCAGGATCAGCGCGAAGATGCCTTTACCCAGTTTGTCGATTTGCTGCAACAGCTGGGTACGCTGCGCTTTAATCGCTGACATCATCTGGCTGATGTGGCCCAGCTCTGTGTCCTGACCGGTGGCATAAACCACACCGGTGGCGGTGCCGCCGCTGATCATGGTGCCGGAGAACAGCAAGTTGTGGCGATCGCCGATCATGACTTCATCGTCGATGACCTGAGCGTTTTTGATGACGACGGTGGATTCGCCGGTGAGGATAGCTTCTTCGACCTGCAGGTTATGCGCGCTGACGATACGGATGTCTGCCGGGATTTTGTCACCGGGACGCAGTTGCACGATATCGCCGGGCACCAGCTGGTCGGCATTAATGGTTTGAACTTGTCCGTCACGTATCACTACGGCCTGACTGGACAGCATGTTTTGAATACTTTTCAGTGATTTTTCGGCGCTATTTTCCTGCAGAAAACCAATCAGCGCATTGATCACCGCTACGCCCAGGATGACAAAGGTATCGACCCAGTGTCCCATAGCACCGGTCACGACGGCGGCGGCGAGCAGGATGTAAATCAGGACATCATTGAAGTGCGCCAGAAAACGCATCAGGGCACTTTTGGATTGTTTTTCCGGTAATGCGTTCGGGCCATATTTATTCAGGCGCTCGCTGGCTTCCTGCCGCGTCAGGCCATTTTCGCCGGTTTCCAGGCGCTGCATAGCCTCGTTACTACTAATCTGATACCAGTTTTTGTTTTCTGCTGCGGCAGAGGAAGAAGGGCTGGCATTCGTTTTTACCGATGAAGTTGAATGAGTCATATACTTTTCCATAAGCGAAGAACTGGGCTGTTATTAATATTTCAATCCTGACGGCGAAATAGCGAATATCAATTAATCAATTTTACAATAGGGAGTAATCATAATTAATTCGGAGTAAATAAGTTTGATCTGAGCCAATAAATACTTTTTGCAGAGAATTAAATAATAAAAATCATTAAAAAACATTATCTTATGTGAATTAGGAATTTGCGTATTATTCCCATTTTATTTAACGTTTGTTTAGGAAGTGGTTGTCTGGGTAAATTGATGTAAATAAATCTGAGTTTTGTCAGTGTGGCTATTTAATTTCGAATTGTAAGTCTGCTATCTATTTGTAATTAACAGGTGAATACCCGTTAAATATCTGCGGGTATAATATTCGTTCAAATTATTCCTGCCGCGATGTTCTGTGACAGAAAATAGATCTGCCGCCGTCTGGTAAGTGCCGGACGCTTGCACCACACTGTGTAAAGTTTGTGATGCTGTCTCCGCATCGCTTCAATTTTAAAAATGAATCGATTAGCGTAGTAGCTGTCTACACAATGCAGAACAGTTTCGGCACAACCCGCGAGGATAAAGGTAAGTATGGTCAAGGTGGACAAATGGCATTCTCTGGCACTGAGCGTGCTGCTGGTAACAGCATCGGGCGTGGCGAAAGCGGACTCGCTGGACGCACAGCGCCAGCACTATATGCAGATTAAACAGGCATGGGATAACAATCAGATGGACGTTGTCAGCCAGCTGATGCCGACGCTGGAAGACTATCCTCTTTATCCTTATCTCGAATACCGGCAGCTGACGCAGGAACTGGGGGACGCGACACCGGCGCAGGTGAACGCATTTGTGAAAGCGAACCCGACATTGCCGCCTGCGCGTTCTTTGCCAGCCCGCTTTGTCAATGAACTGGCGCGCCGTCAGGACTGGAACAGTTTGCTTTCATTCAGCCCGCAACCACCGAAACCGGTGGCGGCGCGCTGTAACTACTATTACGCCAAATGGGCGACCGGCGATCAGAAAACCGCGTTTGATGGTGCGAAAGACATCTGGCTGACCGGCACATCACTGCCGAATACCTGCGATAAATTGTTCTCAGTCTGGCAGGGCGCAGGCAATCAGACCGCGCTGACGACGCTGCAACGAATTGGCCTGGCGATGAAAGCGGGGAACACCAGTCTGGTCAGTTATCTGGCAAAGCAGTTGCCGCCGGATTATCAGACCATGCGCGATGCGCTTGTCGATCTGCAAAATAATCCCAATACACTCGAAAGCTTTGCGCGCAATGTCGGTCCGACTGATTTTACCCGTAACGCGACCAGCATTACCTTCGCGCGCATTGCCCGTGATGATTCCGAGAATGCCCGTTCGATGATCCCGGTGCTTGTGCGCTTGCAGAAGATGAGTGACAGCGACCGGCTCGAACTGGAAGAAGCCGTTGCCTGGCGTTATATGGGCAGCGACGCTACACCGGAACAGGCCACCTGGCGCGATAACGTCATTTTGCGCAGCCATTCCACCACGCTTGTTGAGCGGCGTATCCGTATGGCACTGGCCGCGGGTGACCGTCAGGGGCTGAACCAGTGGCTGCAACGCTTGCCGTCGGATGCCCTGCAGGAAGATGAATGGCAGTACTGGCGTGCGTCAGTGATGATTGACAACGGTCAGCGCTCGCAGGGTGAAGCGATGCTGCGCACGTTAATGAAAGGCCGCGGATTCTATCCGATGGCAGCGGCGCAAAAGCTGAACGTGACTTATCCGATGCAGATTTCTGTCGCGGCTAAGCCAGATTCCAGCATTGCGAAATTGCCGGAAGTGGCGCGTGTGCGTGAGCTGATGTACTGGCAGATGGACAATCTGGCGCGTACCGAATGGAGTTATCTGGTCAGCAGCCGCACGGAATCGCAGCAGTCGGCGCTGGCGCGTTATGCGTTCGAGCAAAAATGGCCGGATCTCAGCGTGCAGGCCACCATTACCGGCAAGCTGTGGGATTATCTCGAAGAGCGTTTCCCGCTGGCGTGGCCGGATGAATTCCGTCGTGCGACCAACGATAAAGGCATCACGCAAAGTTACGCGATGGCGATTGCCCGTCAGGAAAGTGCGTGGAATCCGAAAGCCCGTTCGCCGGTGGGCGCAGCCGGTCTGATGCAGGTGATGCCTGCGACTGCGCAACATACCGTCGATATGTTTGGGTTGCAGGGCTACAGCAATCCGGGGCAATTACTGGATCCGCAGATGAACATAACGATCGGCACCAGTTATCTGGAATATGTCTATCAGATGTTTGGGCGCAACCGTATTTTGTCCAGCGCGGCATATAACGCCGGGCCTTCACGCGTAAATACCTGGTTAGGTAACAGCGCGGGCCGGGTGGATTCGGTGGCGTTTATCGAGAGTATCCCTTTCTCTGAAACTCGTCGATATGTTAAAAATGTGTTGGCATATGACGCGTTTTATCGCTATTTTTTACATCAACCCGCCAAGATTTTGACGGATGCCGAATGGCAGAGGCGTTACTGATCCTTCGTCGTTTATGGTAAGCTGCTGTACTAGTTTAATAGTATGGCAGCCATCATGACCCAACGACCAATCAATGACCCTGCTCTTTCCCAACAAGGCAATGAGGACTGGCAATGCTTTCTGGCATTGCTGCAGCATTCTTTTGCTGAAAATCTGCATCAGGATTTGTTGCAACTGCTGCTTACGCCCGACGAACGTGCGGCGCTGGGTACACGGGTGCGGATTATTCAGGAACTGATGCGCGGAGAGTTGAGTCAGCGTGAGCTGAAAAGCCAGCTGGGAGCGGGTATTGCCACGATAACACGTGGTTCGAATGGCCTGAAAACGGCACCGGCGGAGCTTAAGGAATGGCTGAGTGAGCACCTGCTGACAGACAAAACGGACGACTGAAGCGTCCGTTATCGTCTGATATTTTAGTGTGTTTGGGTTCTGACCTGATACACCGAATTATGAAAAGGCGCTAAAGCCAGTACCAGCGCCTGATGATAAACGCTGGTGCGGGTCAATTTTCCTGCTGTAAAGACTCCGATCGCGCCGCCTTTACGTTTTACTTCTGTGATACCCGTCAGTTTTTCCATCTCATCTCCCAGTTCGCTGCCCTGGTTAATTCCTTGTAAAATAATTTCAGGTAACATCAGGCTCGCTGAACGGGATTCACCACGCTGGTGCATATTCTCAATCACCATCCAGGCGAAGGTCATATTGTCTTCGATACCCGCTTCCACGCCGACCCAGAAGTCTGCCTCGGGGCGAACCTGGCGGGCGCCGATAACGCGATGGCGCGCACCGGTACGGGTTTCATTACTGCCGATAGGTTGACTGGGAACACCACTGTCGACGTCAACGCCTTCAATGCGGAATGCCTCAGCGCCGAAAATGTCTTCAAAAGCCATGGCGATAGCTTTGATCTTTGCCGGGTTAGTGGTTGCAGCGACAACATGGTACATAGAGTTTTAGCATCCTTTAGCAAATTTCACGCAGTATAACGGAAAACACTCATGTTACAGGTATATCTCGTCCGTCACGGCGAAACAGAATGGAACGCCGCACGCCGTATTCAGGGGCAATCAGACAGCCCGCTGACGGCCAAAGGTCTTTATCAGGCGCGTCAGGTTGCTGAGCGTGTGCGTAATGAAGGGATCACCCACGTCATCACCAGTGACTTAGGACGTACCCGCCATACGGCGCAGATTATCGCTGATGCCTGCGGGTGTGAAGTGATCAATGAGCCGCGTTTGCGCGAATTACATATGGGCGTGCTGGAAGAACGTATTCTGGACGGCCTGACAGAGCAGGAAGAAGTATGGCGTAAGCAGATGGTCGATGGTTCACCGAAAGGGCGTATTCCTGAAGGTGAAACGATGACGGAACTGGCTGAGCGTATGCGTGCAGCACTCGACAGCTGTCTGGATTTGCCGGAAGGCAGTAAGCCTTTGCTGGTCAGTCACGGTATTGCACTGGGTTGCCTGATCAGTACCATCCTCGGGCTGCCTGCTTATGCGGAACGTCGTCTGCGTCTGCGTAACTGTTCTTTATCGCGTGTCGATCACCAGCAAAGTGCATGGCTGGCTAATGGCTGGATTGTGGAAACAGCGGGCGATGTATCACATCTGGAACTGCCCGCGTTAGACGAGTTGCAACGCTAACGCCAGAAGGCGTTAGCGGCGGATTGGGATCAGGTAATCACACTGTAGTTCGGTTGGCGTAGTGCCCGGGGCACGGCCATTCGTGTAAAAGCGTTCGATATCCTGTCCCTTTCTGCGGGTCAGTTTCAATGTCGGCAGACAGGTGCTGTACAGCGTCAGAATAAACTCCTGCAAATGCTCCGGCGTGCCATTGTAGTGGAACATGGCATATTCGCCGTGCTGCAACACAATCGGCTGACCTTCAACGTTTTCCGGCAGGTGCTGAGCTTCCAGCGCGGTCGTGTACAATACTTCCTGTTCGTCATCTTTTTCCTGGCTTGGACGCGAATGGTGCAGGCCATAAAGTATTGGTGGCAGCGTTTTTGCTTCACCAATATATTGACGCCAGAAATGACGACGCATCTCGTTTCGATACGTGGTGATTTGCTCCAGCGTACAGGCGTAACTCTGTGTCATCCCGACCAGATGCTGTTCCGGCAGTGAGATATATTCCGGCTGCGGCAGAATAAAAGCGCCCAGACGGATTGGCGGACAAATTCCAAACGAATGCCAGTCTTCAGCACGACGATACAGTGCCGGTGTTTGTGCAAATTGTTTTTTGAATGCCCGGGTAAATGTTTGTTGAGAATCAAAACGATACTGAAGGGCGATATCTAAAATCGGGCGACTGGTGAGACGCAAGGCAACGGCCGCTTTCGACAAACGGCGGGCACGAATATAAGCGCCAATGGCATTATTAGTGACATCTTTAAACATGCGCTGCAGGTGCCACTTGGAATAGCCGGCCTTGGCTGCGACATTGTCGAGTGACAAGGGCTGGTCTAAATGGGTTTCTAACCAGCTAAGAAGGTCACGAATGATTCCTGCTTGATCCATAGATCGTCCTCGTTGAACTAAGATAAATGCACAGAATGATGGGCGGCATAATAGCAACTTTTTACCGATAAGACTTCCTAAGATTTTTTTGGCTATCTGTGCTATTTGCCTGTGTTACAGAGTATTTCATTCCGAAAGTGTGAATACACGCTTTCCCCGCAGGGTTTCTTTGCAAAACAACGTCATGCTGATGACGTGGAGTAACTTAATGAATAGATGTTGGATTTTTGTTTTTTCGATGTTTGCTTTTTGTTCTTCAGCGGTACATGCAGAGCAGGTGGGTTCGGTCGATACCGTCTTCAAACTCTTCGGTCCCGACCATAAAATTGTCGTCGAGGCCTTTGATGATCCTGATATTAAAAATGTAACTTGTTATATCAGTCGTGCGAAAACCGGTGGCATCAAGGGCGGTTTAGGGCTGGCAGAAGATACCGCTGATGCCGCGATTTCCTGTCAGCAGGTGGGCCCGATTGAGTTGAGCGATAAGATTAAGCAAGGCAAAGACAAAGGAACGGTTGTTTTTCAGAAACGCACATCGCTGGTGTTTAAAAAGCTGCAGGTGGTCCGTTTTTATGACGCGAATCGCAACGCACTTATTTATCTGAGCTACTCCGATAAAGTGGTGGATGGTTCACCGAAAAACGCACTGAGCGCGGTACCGATTATTCCGTGGGCGCACAGCGCTCCGTGAGTTCTCAGCAATGCGCAAAAAACAAAAGGCCAGCTTTCGCTGGCCTTTGACGTTTGTTTGGGTACCGTCTCACCGGATGCAGTGCGGTTGGCAACCTTCTGTATCAGTCTTCCAGATCACCGCAGAAACGATAGCCTTCACCATGAATGGTGGCGATGATTTCCGGGGTATCAGGCGTCGCTTCGAAATGTTTACGGATGCGACGGATAGTGACGTCAACGGTACGGTCATGAGGCTTCAGCTCACGGCCGGTCATTTTCTTCAGCAAATCGCCACGGGTTTGGATCTTGCCCGGGTTTTCGCAGAAGTGCAGCATGGCGCGGAATTCGCTGCGCGGTAACTTGTACTGCTCACCTTGCGGGCTCACCAGCGAACGGCTGTTGATATCGAGTTCCCAGCCATTGAATTTGTAGCTTTCAACCAGACGGCGTTCTTCGCCGGTGGTGCCCAGATTCATGGTGCGGGACAGCAGGTTGCGTGCGCGGATAGTCAGTTCGCGTGGGTTGAAAGGCTTAGTGATGTAATCATCAGCGCCGATTTCCAGACCCAGAATTTTATCAACTTCGTTATCGCGGCCAGTCAGGAACATCAAAGCAACGCTGGCTTGTTCGCGTAATTCGCGTGCCAGCAGCAGGCCGTTTTTGCCTGGCAGGTTGATGTCCATGATAACCAGATTGATGTCATTTTCGGACAGAATATGGTGCATTTCTGCGCCATCATTAGCTTCATGTACCATGTAGCCTTCTGCTTCAAAAATGCTCTTTAACGTATTACGTGTCACTAACTCGTCTTCGACGATCAGAATGTGAGGGGTCTGCATGATTGCTACCTAAGATTGCCAACAAATAGAAAATAGGAGTACAGAAGTCCTTGTTATCCCAGAGAATTTTGATGCTTTATTGGGCATCTCACTCGTTACATGACTAAAGTACGTAAACGCGTTCTCGATGCAATTTCCATCAACGACAACAACATCGCAAGCTCGGTCAGGGATTCCACTTTCTGCAGTTCCACGGGGTCCTAAAGCGGCGCATATCCTAACCCTATTAACAGCAATATAACAGCGAGTGCCGAAATTACCACTCAACAAAATTACGGTTTGTTGACATATATCAAGTTCAATTGTAGCACGGTAACAGAACAGTGAAAAACACTTACAAGAATGCACGCTTGAGTCACATTTCAGCATTTATTGTACACGATTCAGCAAATGATTAAGAATCGGGAGATAAATGCAAAATGGTGATGATTCCTTATTATATATCCATATGAAAATTAATGATAAATTTTTCTTTCCTGTTTGCTTAATCGGGCCAGCACCTTTTTTACCTGCAAGGTAAGGTTTTCCGATAAAATAAAGGAATATATTCAGCCGACTGTTAAGTTCTTGTGAAGAATATAAGCCATGAATAGATTTGGAGCAGGGTAAAATTTCATCGCTTAAATACTGACGTCAATTCTTTCCCTTTTGCAAAGGCCCGATATGCAACTTCATATTATTTTAGTTTCGCCGGCTCGCCCGGAAAATGTCGGTGCGGCAGCTCGTGCAATGAAAACCATGGGTTTCGCATCGTTACGTATTGTCGACAGTGAGGCGCATCTCAGGCCGGAAGCTGGCTGGGTTGCGCATGGTTCGCAGGAGATCCTGCAAAATGCTCTCCATTTTAATACGCTTGAGCATGCGCTGGCTGATATCGATTTTACGGTAGCCACAACTGCCCGCAGCCGGGCTAAATTTCACTATTACTGCACGCCGCAGGAATTGCAGGTGCAGCTCGAAGAAAAGAGCCAGTGGGTCAATCATGCCGCGCTGGTCTTTGGTCGTGAAGATTCCGGTCTGACGAATGAAGAGCTGGAACTGGCGGATGTGCTGACCGGCGTACCGATGGTGGCCGATTATCCGTCACTCAATCTGGGGCAGGCGGTGATGGTGTTCTGTTATCAGCTCTCTTCGCTGAATCAGGTGACCTCGGCAAAACCTGAAATTGCCGAAGCAGGACAGCTTTCCGCGTTGCGTGCCAGAGTCGGGCGTTTGCTTGAAAATGTCGGGGCAGAAGATGACCAGAAATTGTCCGACTGGTTGCATCAGCGCCTGGGTCTTTTACAGCAGCGCGACGCCGCAATGCTGCATACTTTGCTGCATGACATCGAAAAAAAGCTGACCTCATGATGTGAGGGGATTTTCGGCCTGAACAGTTCGATATCCGGTGTGATGGGAATACGGCTGGCGATCACACTGGAAAGGGTTTTAAAGGCAGACAATTATACAGTTGATTTTGTCCGTGACTCAGCGGTCAAAAACAGAAAAAAATTGACTTGTCGTGCCTTATGCTTTAGCTAATAGAGGCAGACAGAGTACAAACCCTAAGACAGACAGAAAATAAAAATGCGAATCATCAGCCTGAATACAACAATTATTACCACCACCGATACCACAGGTAACGGGGCGGGCTGACGCGTACAGGAAAAAGAAAAAAAGCCCGCACCTAACCAGTGCGGGCTTTTTTTTTACATTTAAACGAGAGCTTCAGGAGAGTACCAGAAATGCGAGTGTTGAAATTTGGCGGGACCTCGGTAGCAAACGCAGAACGCTTCTTGCGGGTTGCGGACATTATGGAAAGCAATGCGCGTCAGGGACAGGTCGCAACGGTTTTATCCGCGCCTGCCAAAATTACCAACTATCTGGTGGCCATGATTGAGCGAACTGTCGCAGGACAGGACATTCAAACCATCATGAGCGATGCAGAAAACATTTTTGGTCAGCTGATTACCGGTCTGGCAGCGGCGCAGCCGGGTTTTGATTTGCCAAAGGTGAAAGCATTTGTCGATCACGAATTCGCTCAGCTCAAACAACTGATGCATGGCATTACCCTGCTGGGCCAATGTCCGGACAGTGTGAATGCGTCCATTATCTGTCGTGGTGAAAAACTTTCCATTGCCATCATGGAAGCGGTATTTCTGGCGAAAGGCTTCGGCGTCACCGTCATCAATCCGGTTGAAAAGTTGCTCGCACAGGGGCATTACCTTGAATCCACCGTGGATATCAACGAATCCACCCGCCGTATCGCCGCCAGCGCCATCCCTGCCGATCACATTGTGCTGATGGCCGGTTTCACTGCCGGTAATGAAAAGGGCGAACTGGTGGTGCTGGGCCGTAACGGCTCCGACTATTCAGCCGCCGTACTGGCTGCCTGTTTACGCGCTGACTGTTGCGAGATCTGGACTGATGTCGATGGCGTTTATACCTGTGATCCGCGCACTGTACCCGATGCCCGCTTGCTGAAATCGATGTCGTATCAGGAAGCGATGGAGCTTTCGTATTTTGGCGCGAAAGTCCTTCACCCGCGTACCATCCTGCCGATTGCCCAGTTCCAGATCCCTTGCCTGATTAAAAACACCACAAACCCGCAGGCGCCGGGTACCCTGATTGGCAGCGAAAGCCTTGATGACAGCACGCCGGTAAAAGGCATCACTAATCTGAATAACATGGCGATGATCAACGTTTCCGGTCCGGGAATGAAAGGGATGATCGGCATGGCAGCGCGTGTGTTTGCCGTGATGTCCCGTTCCGGCATTTCCGTGGTGCTGATCACGCAGTCTTCTTCCGAATACAGCATCAGTTTCTGTGTGCCGCAAAGCGAGCTGCAACGCGCCCGTAAAGCGCTGGAAGACGAGTTCTATCTTGAGCTGAAAGACGGCCTGCTCGAGCCGCTGGACGTCATGGAAAAGCTGGCGGTGATTTCCGTGGTCGGCGACGGTATGCGCACGCTGCGCGGCATTTCAGCGAAATTTTTCTCGGCTCTGGCCCGCGCCAATATCAACATTGTGGCGATCGCTCAGGGCTCTTCCGAACGTTCTATCTCCGTGGTCGTCAATAATGACGATGCGACCACCGGCGTGCGCGTCAGCCATCAGATGCTGTTCAATACCGATCAGGTGATCGAAGTATTCCTGATCGGCGTCGGCGGTGTGGGCGGGGCATTGATCGAACAGATCCGCCGTCAGCAGGCGTGGCTGAAAACCAAACACATCGATCTGCGCGTGTGTGGCATCGCTAACTCCCGCGCGTTACTGACCAACGTTCACGGTATTGCACTGGAAACCTGGCGTGATGAACTCGCTGCTGCGAAAGAACCGCTAAATCTGGGGCGTCTGATCCGTCTGGTGAAAGAATATCACCTGCTGAATCCGGTGATCGTCGACTGTACGTCCAGTCAGGAAGTGGCCGATCAATATGCCGATTTCCTCGCCGACGGTTTCCACGTGGTCACGCCAAACAAAAAGGCCAACACGTCTTCAATGAACTACTACCATCAGCTGCGCAAAGCGGCTGATGGTTCACGCCGTAAGTTCCTTTACGACACCAATGTCGGCGCGGGTTTACCGGTTATTGAAAACCTGCAAAACCTGCTGAATGCCGGTGATGAACTGCTCCGTTTCTCCGGTATTCTGTCCGGTTCTCTGTCCTTCATCTTTGGTAAGCTGGACGAAGGCATGTCGCTGTCCGCCGCGACCTTGCAGGCGAAGGAAATGGGCTATACCGAACCGGATCCTCGTGATGATTTGTCCGGTATGGACGTGGCGCGTAAGTTGCTGATCCTGGCGCGTGAAGCCGGTTACAAACTCGAACTGTCGGATATCGATGTGGAATCTGTTTTACCGGCGTCCTTTAACAGCGAAGGAAGCGTGAGTGATTTTGTTGCACGCTTGCCGGAACTGGATGCAGAGTTCGCCCAACGCGTGGCCGATGCTACCGCTGCAGGCAAAGTATTGCGTTATGTCGGGGCTATCGAAGACGGTCAGTGCAAGGTAAAAATCGATGCCGTCGATGGTAATGACCCGCTTTATAAAGTAAAAAATGGTGAGAATGCGCTGGCGTTTTACAGCCGCTATTATCAACCGTTGCCGTTGGTTCTGCGTGGCTACGGCGCCGGGAATGATGTGACGGCGGCAGGTGTGTTTGCCGATCTTTTGAGAACGCTGTCATGGAAGTTAGGAGTTTAATATGGTTAAGGTGTATGCCCCGGCTTCAATCGGGAACGTCAGCGTAGGCTTCGACGTGCTGGGCGCGGCCGTGTCTCCGGTCGATGGCACGCTGCTGGGCGACTGCGTTTCTGTTGAAGCGGCCACAGAGTTCAGTCTGAAAAACGAAGGCAAGTTTGTGTCTAAACTGCCTGACCGCATGGAAGACAACATCGTTTATCAGTGCTGGCAGCGTTTCTGTCAGGAAATCGGCAAAGAAGTGCCGGTGGCGATGACGCTGGAAAAAAACATGCCGATCGGTTCCGGCCTGGGTTCCAGCGCCTGTTCGGTGGTCGCCGGTCTGATGGCGATGAATGAATTTTGCGGTAAGCCGCTCAGTGAAAACCAGATGCTGTTGCTGATGGGCGAGCTGGAAGGGCGTATTTCCGGCAGCGTGCATTTCGATAATGTCGCACCCTGCTATCTGGGCGGCATTCAGCTGATGCTGGAAGAACTCGATATTATCAGCCAGAACGTGCCAAGCTTTGACGACTGGTTGTGGGTGATGGCGTATCCGGGCATCAAAGTGTCGACGGCAGAAGCGCGTGCTATTTTACCCGCGCAGTATCGCCGTCAGGATTGCATCAGCCATGGTCGTTATCTGGCGGGCTTTATTCATGCCTGTCACACGCAGCAACCTAGGCTGGCTGCGAAACTGATGAAAGATGTGATTGCTGAACCTTATCGTACCCGTCTGCTGCCGGGCTTTGCAGAAGCACGCAGCGCCGCAGAAGAAATCGGTGCACTGGCTTGCGGGATTTCGGGTTCCGGTCCGACGCTGTTTGCGGTTTGTAATGACAGCGCGACAGCGAAACGTATGGCTGACTGGCTGCAGACGCACTATCTGCAAAATGACGAAGGCTTTGTTCATATTTGTCGTCTTGATACCGCGGGCGCGCGGGTATTGGGATAACTCGATAATTTATTGGGATAACTAATGAAACTGTACAACCTGAAGGATCACAACGAGCAGGTCAGCTTTGCTCAGGCCGTCAAACAAGGTCTTGGAAAACAGCAGGGGTTATTCTTCCCGCTGGATCTGCCGGAATTTGAACTGACTGAAATCGACCGCTTGCTGGAACTGGATTTCGTCACCCGCAGCAGCCGCATTCTTTCTGCTTTCATCGGCGATGAAATTCCTGAAGAGGAATTACATCAGCGTGTGAAAAACGCCTTTGCTTTCCCGGCACCGGTAGTGAAAGTGGAAGAAGACATTGCCTGTCTGGAACTGTTCCACGGTCCGACCCTGGCATTCAAAGATTTCGGTGGCCGTTTCATGGCGCAGATCCTGACGCAGGTTTCAGGCGACCAGCCGGTGACCATTCTGACGGCAACGTCGGGCGATACCGGCGCAGCCGTGGCGCACGCTTTCCACGGTCTGAAAAATGTCCGTGTAGTGATCCTGTATCCGCGCGGCAAAATCAGTCCGTTGCAGGAAAAACTGTTCTGTACGCTGGGCGGTAACATTCACACTGTCGCCATCGACGGTGATTTTGATGCCTGTCAGGCGCTGGTCAAACAGGCGTTTGATGATGAAGAACTGAAACACGCGCTGAAGCTGAACTCAGCCAACTCCATCAATATCAGCCGTCTGCTGGCGCAGATTTGCTACTACTTTGAAGCAGTGGCTCAGTTGCCGCAGGAAGCGCGCAATCAGCTGGTCGTTTCCGTGCCAAGCGGTAACTTCGGGGATCTGACCGCCGGTCTGCTGGCGAAATCTCTCGGCCTGCCGGTGAAACGCTTTATCGCAGCGACCAACGCCAATGATACCGTGCCGCGTTTCCTGTCTGACGGTGAATGGGATCCGAAGAAAACCGTAGCGACATTGTCGAACGCCATGGACGTCAGCCAGCCAAATAACTGGCCACGTGTTGAAGAACTGTATCGTCGTAAAACCTGGCAGCTGAAAGATCTGGGCTTTGGCGCAGTCAGCGATGACACTACCGAAGATGCGATGCGCGAGCTGGCGAATATCGGTTATATCTCTGAACCTCACGCGGCTATTGCTTACCGTGTACTGCGTGATCAGCTGCAACCGGGCGAATTTGGTCTGTTCATCGGTACTGCGCATCCGGCGAAATTCAAAGAAAGCGTGGAAGCGATTTTGGATCAGGACATCGGTTTGCCGAAAGAACTGGCGGATCGCGCAGATCTGCCGTTGCTGTCGCATAACCTTCCGGCTGATTTCAGTGAAATGCGCGCATTCCTGATGGCGCTGCCTGAATAAAGACCGTGCTTCAGAAATGCAAAAGCCCTCTTCGCGAGGGCTTTTTTACGCATACTGCTCAGGTAGATCAGCGTTCCGGGCGGGTAAATACCAGCTCATTGCCCTGTGAGCGTGATTCATCAAATTCGTAACCTTCCAGATTGAAATCCTGAAGTTGTTTCGGCTTATCCAGACGCTCTTTGATAATGAACCGGCTCATCAGGCCACGCGCTTTTTTTGCGTAGAAGCTGATGACTTTGTACTTACCGTTCTTCTCATCAAGGAAGACAGGTTTGATGATTTCGCCATCCAGCAGTTTAGGTTTCACCGCTTTGAAGTATTCATCAGACGCCAGATTCACCAGCACTTTGCTTTTCTGTTCGCGGAGTAACAGATTCAGTTTTTCAGTCAGTAAATCGCCCCAGAACGCATACAGATTCGCACCCTGCGGGTTTTCCAGACGGATACCCATTTCCAGACGATAAGGCATCATTAAATCCAGCGGACGCAACAGACCGTATAAACCGGACAACATGCGCAGATGTTTTTGGGCAAAATCGAAATCTTTCTCGCTGAAATCTTCCGCCTGCAGACCGGTATACACGTCACCTTTAAAGGCCAGAAGCGCCTGTCGGGCATTTTTCGGGGTGAAATCCGGCTGCCAGTCATTGAAGCGTTCAGCGTTCAGATGGGCCAGTTTATCGCTGATCCCCATCAGTGAACCGATCTGCGCCGGGGACATTTTACGCGCCACGGTGATCAGTTCACTGGATTTATCCAGCAACTCTGGTTGGGTATAGCGCGTTGTCGCAAGCGGGCTTTCGTAATCGAGCGTTTTGGCAGGTGAAATAATGGTCAGCATAGTCTTGTCCGTTGGTCAGTGACGGTTCAAATTCAGAATTTTTCGTTGCCATACTGTAGCAAAAAAGTCACTGCGATGGGGGCATGACAGCAATAGGTAAAAGCGGTGAAAATCAGCGCGGAGATGACGTTTTATCCCACACACCCGGCTCAAGCTGACCGCGTAATTCAGGGAAATGGTCAGGATTGAAGACCGGTATTTTTCCCATCCGCCGCTGCCGCTCGTGATCCTTAACCACTTTTACCGCGATGCCGGAAAGCAGCAGCAGGGCGGTGAGATTAAGTATGGCCATCAGCGCCATGAAGATATCAGCCAGCTTCCAAAGCATCTGGAGTTCCATCAGGCAGCCGCCGAAAACCATCGCAATGACCAGCAACCGGAAAATCAGCAACTTAACCGGGGCAGCGCTGTGAACAAAACTGAGATTGTTTTCAGCATAGACATAGTTGCCGGCGATTGAAGTGAACGCAAAGGCGCACACCAGCATCGCCAGAATAACCGAGCTCCATTCTGGCAATGTGGGGTCGATGGCCAGGCGGAGCAGGCGAATTCCCGTGGGCGCTCCGGGAATATCCAACGCGCCGGACGTTAAAATAATCAACGCCGTAGCGGTACAAATTACCACCGTATCAATAAACACCGCCAGCATCTGGTTAAAACCCGAAGCAGCCGGATGGCTGACTGCTGCCATCGCCGCGACATTTGGCGATGAACCGACACCGGCTTCACTGGCAAAAGCCCCGCGCTGCATCCCCTGAGTTATCGCCTGAGTCACGCCATAAGCCAGCGCGCCGGATGCCGCTTCCTGCAGGCCGAAGGCGCTTTTGAATATCAGTGCGAAGACTTGTGGAAGTTTTTCGACATGATGACCAATGACCCAAACGGCCAGCAGCAGCCAGGCAATGGCCATCAGCGGGATCATCCATTTGGACAGCCAGGTAACGGCGCGGATCCCGCCGAAAATCAGCAGAGCAACCAGTGCCGCTAAAATACAGGCGGTTGTCAGCGGCGGAACATGCAGGAGATGGAATGATGCCTGAGCAATCGAATTAGCTTGTAACGCACTGAAAATAAAGCCGCAGGAAATGACCATCAGGAAGTAAAACAGGATCCCCATCCAGCGCATTCCCAGCCCTTTCTCCATGTAGTCTGCCGGGCCACCACGAAATTTGTTACGCGCACTGGTGCCTTTGTAAATCTGCGCCAGCGTGTTTTCTATCAGCGCGGTCGCCATGCTGAAGAGAGTAATAATCCACATCCAGAAAATGGCTCCCGGCCCGCCGAGCGCAATCGCAATGGTCACGCCTGTCAGGTTACCGGTACCCATTCGTGAAGCCATACTCAGACAAAGTACGCGCCAGGGGGATGTCCCGCGGGGATCGGCGTTGCGTTTAAAAAGGGAAGGAGAGAAGAGGTGGCCAAAACGACGAAACTGAATGAACCCAAGACGGAAAGTGAGATAAATACCGCTGCCAAACAGCAGGTAAATCAGGATTGTGCTCCAAAGAATTGTGTCGAAAAATTCCAGCAAGTCATTCATGAATTGTCCTTGGTTGATTTACCCTTCATCGTTTTTATTAATTGGCTGAAGGGCAATGACCACTTTGGATGGCTAACATACCTTTTTTATCAAACCGGTGACATATGCATTTTGGCTGAAATTGTGTGTTTTGGAAGGTGATAAATCCATAGATGTTCGTAGCCGAGCATGCCGCGAGATGCGCCTTGCGCGTGGCTTTTTGCATGTTATCATCAGCCAAAGGCAAGGCATGAAAATGCCTATACGAAAACGTCCAAACGATGAGATATGCCAAAATGACCGATAAACTGACTTCCCTACGCCAAATGACTCAGGTTGTTGCTGACACCGGAGATATCGCGGCAATGAAGTTGTACCAGCCGCAGGATGCGACCACCAACCCGTCACTGATCCTCAGCGCTGCGCAAATTCCTGAATACCGTAAACTGATCGACGAAGCAATCGCCTGGGCACGTGACCAGAGCAGCGATCACGATCAGCAGATTACTGATGCCGCTGACAAACTGGCAGTAAACATCGGTCTGGAAATTCTGAAACTGGTTCCGGGCCGCATTTCAACAGAAGTTGATGCCCGTCTGTCTTACGACACTGACGCGAGCGTGGCCAAAGCCAAACGTCTGATCAAACTGTATAACGATGCGGGCATCACCAACGACCGTATCCTGATCAAACTCGCTTCTACCTGGCAGGGTATCCGCGCTGCGGAAAAACTGGAAAAAGAAGGCATCAACTGTAACCTGACCCTTCTGTTCTCCTTCGCTCAGGCTCGTGCTTGTGCAGAAGCGGGTGTGTTCCTGATTTCTCCATTCGTTGGCCGTATCCTCGACTGGTACAAAGCCAATGGCGACAAGAAAGAGTTCGCGCCGAATGAAGATCCGGGCGTGGTGTCTGTGACCGAAATCTACGAATACTACAAACAACACGGCTACGAAACTGTCGTGATGGGCGCAAGCTTCCGTAACATCGGCGAAATCATCGAACTGGCTGGTTGTGACCGTCTGACTATCGCTCCTGCGCTGCTCAAAGAGCTGGCAGAAAGCGAAGGTCCGCTGGAGCGCAAATTGTCCTTCTCCGGTGAAACCAAACCACGTCCTGCGCCACTGACTGAATCTCAGTTCTACTGGGAACACAACCAGGATCCGATGGCTATCGACAAACTGGCTGACGGTATCCGTAAGTTTGCCGTTGACCAGGGTAAACTGGAAAAAATGATTTCTGACCTGCTGTAATCAGCGCTCAGTTTTCGACAAAAAGCGGCTAATCAGCCGCTTTTTTTGTGCCTGCGATAAAACCACAGGCCGCTTACCGATATACTGAGACAAATTACGAAGAAAAATGCTGTGGAGAAATAGCATGAATACATTCCGAATTGGTCTGGTATCGGTGTCGGACCGCGCCTCAAACGGTGTTTATCAGGATAAAGGCATTCCGGCGCTGGAAGCGTGGCTGGAGAAAGCGCTTATTACCCCATACAAACTGGAAACAAGACTGATCCCAGATGAGCAGCCTCTGATTGAACAGGCGATCAGCGAACTGGTCGACGAGAGTGGCTGTCATCTGGTGCTGACCACTGGCGGAACCGGCCCTGCACGCCGTGACGTCACGCCGGATGCCACGCTGGCGGTGGCCGATCGTGAAATGCCGGGCTTCGGTGAGC
Source organism: Metardaris cosinga cedra (assembly GCA_018251075.1). Classification (NCBI taxonomy): domain Eukaryota; kingdom Metazoa; phylum Arthropoda; class Insecta; order Lepidoptera; family Hesperiidae; genus Metardaris; species Metardaris cosinga. Next base: position 18,317 of record DWRE01000011.1, on the reverse strand, counting down.
AGATGCGCCAGATAAGCCTGCACTTTGTGCCGACGGCGATCTTATCGCGTCAGGTTGGGGTTATCCGCAAACAGGCGCTGATCCTCAATTTACCCGGTCAGCCGAAATCAATTCAGGAAACGCTGGAAGGCCTGAAAGATGCTGACGGTAAGGTGATTGTTTCCGGTATTTTCGCCAGCGTGCCGTACTGCATCCAGCTTCTCGATGGACCTTACGTCGAAACGCATGATGAAGTGGTAGCAGCTTTTCGTCCAAAAAGTGCCCGCCGCGATACAAAAAACTGAATAGCCCCCGATTTCCAAATTAACAGAAGTTACGCGTCAGGCACTCTGGTGTGAAAAATATTTGCCGTTATAGTAATGATTACTTTACATGAGGTGGCAAAACCTTTTTCCATTTTACACTCTGGTGTCTGACGGTATCCCTATGCAACACGCACAATCGCGCCGGTTGAACCGGCAGGACTACAAAACGCTGTCCCTGGCTGCATTAGGTGGCGCACTCGAATTTTACGATTTCATCATTTTCGTCTTCTTCGCGGCGGTCATTGGCGATCTCTTCTTCCCGGCTAATATGCCCGACTGGCTGCGCCAGGTGCAGACCTTCGGCATTTTCGCCGCCGGTTATCTGGCACGTCCGCTGGGCGGCATCATCATGGCGCATTTCGGGGACGTAGTGGGTCGTAAGCGTATGTTCAGTCTGAGTATTTTGCTGATGGCCTTGCCGACACTGGCGATGGGGTTATTGCCGACTTACGCGTCGATTGGCATTGCAGCACCGCTGTTATTACTGCTGATGCGCGTGTTGCAGGGCGCGGCTATTGGCGGTGAAGTCCCGGGTGCATGGGTGTTTGTGGCCGAGCACGTGCCGCGCAGCCGCATTGGTTTTGCCTGTGGAACGCTGACGGCCGGTTTAACATTGGGGATCCTGCTGGGTTCTCTGGTGGCAACTTTACTGAACACCAGCATGACGCCGGCAACAATCAGTCAATACGGCTGGCGTATTCCGTTCTTTATTGGCGGCATTTTTGGTTTGATCGCCATGTATCTGCGCCGCTGGTTACAGGAAACGCCGGTCTTTATTGAGATGAAAGCGCACAAAGCGCTGGCGGAAGAGCTGCCTCTGAAAGCCGTCGTCGCCAATCATAAAAAAGAAATTGTGGTCTCGATGCTGATGACCTGGCTGTTATCGGCCGGGATCGTGGTGGTGATACTGATGACGCCAACCTGGCTGCAGAAACAGTTCGGTATTCCGGCTGCAGAGGCATTGCAGGCAAACTGTCTGGCCACCGTGGCGCTGATGGTTGGCTGCATCATCTCAGGCAGCGTTGTGGATCGGCTTGGTGCCAGCAAAACATTCATCTTCGGCAGCCTGTTTCTGGGGATTTGCACATGGTCGTTCTATCACATGGTTGCGGCGGATGCGTCGGTACTGATGGGCATGTACGCGCTCGCCGGACTGAGCGTGGGCGTGGTCGGTGCCGTGCCCTATGTGATGGTACGGGCATTCCCGGCTGAAGTGCGTTTTACCGGTATTTCTTTTTCATACAATGTGGCATATGCGATTTTCGGCGGCCTGACGCCGATCTTCGTCACGCTCATTATGCGTCTGACCCCGATGGCTCCTGCGTACTACGTGCTGGCGCTCTCCGCAATTGGTCTGCTGACCGGTATTTATCTGAGCCGTGACCTGAACAGTGACGCGGCGAAAGAAGCGAAATTTGCCGAGCGTGTCGCATCCGGCCAGTAAGTTTGTTTCAGATATTAAAAAGCCCTGCAATGCAGGGCTTTATCATCTCAGGCATAACTGTTATGCAACGACAGCATCAACGTGCGGAGCCTGTTTTTTCGGCTCGCCGACAGGCAGAACCGTACGGCCATACTGTTCATTCAGTACTTCAGCCATCGCCAGATAAATCGCGCTGGCACCGCAGAAGATACCTTCAAAGCCCGCAAAATGCAGAACAGCGGTGTTGCCGGTCATATTTCCGTAGCATAACAAGGCGAACAAAATTGTCAGGCTGCCGAAAACAACCTGAATGCCACGGTTCCCTTTCAGGGTGCCAAAGAACATGAATAAAGTGAAAATACCCCACACACCGAGATATGCGCCCAGGAAACTTTCGCTGCTGGCGTCGGCCAGGCCCATGCGTGGCAGCATCAGGATGCCAACCAGGCTCAGCCAGAATGCGCCATATGAAGTGAACGCGGTTGTGCCGAACGTGTTCCCTTTTTTAAATTCCATCATCCCGGCGAGGATCTGAATCAGCCCGCCATAAAAAATGCCCATGCTCACAATCACTGCGGTGAGCGGGAAAAAGCCTGCATTGTGTAAATTCAATAAGATAGTGGTCATACCAAATCCCATCAGCCCGAGCGGGCCTGGATTTGCTAAGGGTTTACTGTGCATAGATCCTCTGTATCGGAATTATTATTAATTGATAATCGGGGGAAGAACGCTTGGAAATGGGTAAAAAAGCCACATATCTTTGGAAGCGCGCGGCATCATAAGGAGGGTTGCGTCAGCAAACATTGATCTGGCGTAACAGCAATTGAAGATTTTTTTTCACTTTGCCCCTTGATGCTGAGCAGCATGGCCCCATCTTATTCCCAACCGCAGTTGTTACCGTCGGGAAATCCGTTAAATGGGGCTGTTGAAATCGTAAAGATCGGCCACATATACAGTAGCAACCTGAACGAATATGAATTTAAGTGGAGACGTTTTAGATGGGTAAAATTATTGGGATCGACCTGGGCACCACCAACTCTTGTGTAGCTATCATGGATGGCACGACTGCTCGTGTACTGGAGAATGCTGAAGGCGACCGCACCACTCCTTCCATCATCGCTTATGCGGCAGATGGCGAGACTCTGGTAGGTTCTCCGGCTAAACGTCAGGCTGTGACAAACCCGCAGAACACCTTGTTTGCGATCAAGCGCCTGATTGGCCGTCGCTTCCAGGACGAAGAAGTTCAACGCGACAAAGGCATTATGCCTTACCAGATCGTAGGCGCTGACAATGGCGACGCCTGGATCGACGTTAAAGGTCAGAAAATTGCACCTCCGCAGATCTCTGCCGAAGTATTGAAGAAAATGAAGAAAACTGCTGAAGATTACCTGGGCGAGCCAGTGACTGAAGCGGTTATCACCGTACCTGCTTACTTCAACGATGCTCAGCGTCAGGCAACTAAAGACGCCGGCCGTATCGCAGGTCTGGAAGTTAAACGTATCATCAACGAACCAACCGCAGCGGCACTGGCTTATGGCCTGGATCGTGAAATCGGTAACCGCACTATCGCGGTATACGACCTCGGTGGTGGTACTTTCGATATCTCTATTATCGAAATCGACGAAGTTGACGGCGAAAAAACTTTCGAAGTTCTGGCAACCAACGGTGATACTCACCTCGGTGGTGAAGACTTCGATAGCCGCATGATCAACTACCTCGTTGAAGAATTTAAGAAAGAGCAAGGCATGGATCTGCGTAACGATCCACTGGCGATGCAACGTCTGAAAGAAGCTGCTGAAAAAGCGAAGATCGAACTGTCTTCAGCTCAGCAAACTGACGTGAACCTGCCGTACATCACTGCTGATGCGTCAGGTCCAAAACACATGAACATCAAAGTGACCCGTGCAAAACTGGAATCTTTGGTAGAAGACCTGGTTAACCGTTCTATCGAACCACTGAAAGTGGCTCTGAAAGACGCAGGTCTGTCAGTTTCTGACATTCAGGACGTTATCCTGGTGGGTGGTCAGACCCGTATGCCAATGGTTCAGAAGAAAGTTGCTGAATTCTTTGGTAAAGAACCACGTAAAGACGTGAACCCGGACGAAGCTGTGGCAATCGGTGCAGCAGTTCAGGGCGGTGTGTTGGCAGGTGACGTGAAAGACGTTCTGCTGCTGGACGTGACTCCGTTGTCTCTGGGTATCGAAACCATGGGCAGCGTGATGACTCCGCTGATCACTAAAAACACCACCATCCCGACTAAACACAGCCAGGTGTTCTCTACTGCGGAAGACAACCAGTCTGCAGTAACCATCCATGTGTTGCAGGGTGAACGTAAGCGTGCAAGTGATAACAAATCTCTGGGTCAATTCAACCTGGATGGTATTCAGGCAGCGCCTCGCGGTCAGGCACAGATCGAAGTGACCTTCGACCTTGACGCCGATGGTATTCTGCATGTGTCTGCGAAAGACAAGATTACCAACCGTGAGCAGAAGATCACCATTAAGGCATCTTCTGGTCTGAGCGAAGAAGAAATCCAGAAAATGGTCAACGATGCTGAAGCCAATGCTGAATCTGACCGTAAGTTTGAAGAACTGGTTCAGACCCGCAACCAGGCGGATCACCTGATCCACGGTACCCGTAAGCAACTGGAAGACGCCGGCGACAAACTGCCAGCTGAAGACAAAACCGCAGTAGAAGAAGCCCTGAAAGCACTGGAAGTTTCGGCTAAAGGTGAAGACAAGGCTGATATCGAAGCGAAAATCCAGGCGCTGGTACAGGTTTCCGGCAAACTGATGGAAATGGCTCAGCAGCAAGGCCAGGCTGAAGGCGGCGATAACAGCGCGCAGAAAGATGACGACGTTGTTGACGCTGAATTCGAAGAAGTTAAAGACAAAAAATAATCGCCCTTAAGCGGGCACAGTAAGAAGTTTTACTGATAACCAGCACGGGCGTCGAGGAAACTCTACGCCCGTGCACGCATGTTGAGGGTAGGTTAAAGCATGGCGAAGCAAGATTATTACGAGATTTTAGGCGTATCCAAAACAGCGGATGAGCGTGAAATCAAAAAGGCTTATAAGCGCCTGGCAATGAAACATCACCCTGACCGCAATCAGGGCGATAAAGAGTCTGAAAGTAAGTTTAAAGAAATTAAAGAAGCTTATGAAATCCTGACCGATGCGCAAAAACGTGCGGCCTACGACCAGTACGGTCATGCAGCCTTTGAACAAGGTGGCATGGGCGGTGGCGGCGGTTACGGCGGCGGCGGCGCAGATTTCAGCGACATCTTTGGTGACGTCTTTGGCGACATCTTTGGCGGCGGTCGCCGTCAGCGTGCCAGCCGGGGTTCTGATCTGCGTTACAACATGGATCTGACTCTGGAAGAGGCCGTTCGTGGTGTCACCAAAGAAATCCGCATCCCGACACTGGATGAATGTGACGTCTGCCACGGCAGCGGCGCGAAAGCGGGCAGCTCTCCGGCCACCTGTCCGACCTGTCATGGTGCTGGCCAGGTTCAGATGCGTCAAGGCTTCTTCACAGTCCAGCAGGCGTGTCCGACCTGTCAGGGCCGCGGTAAAGTGATTAAAGATCCGTGCAACAAATGTCACGGTCATGGCCGCGTAGAACGTTCTAAAACTCTGTCAGTGAAAATTCCTGCGGGGGTCGATACCGGCGACCGTATTCGTCTGGAAGGTGAAGGCGAAGCGGGCGAGCACGGTGCTCCGTCAGGCGATCTGTACGTTCAGGTTCAGGTTAAAGCGCACAAAATCTTTGAGCGTGAAGGCAATAACCTGTACTGCGAAGTGCCAATCAACTTTGCCATGGCTGCACTGGGTGGCGAAATTGAAGTGCCAACGCTGGATGGCCGCGTGAGTCTGAAAATCCCTGCCGAAACGCAAACGGGCAAAATGTTCCGTATGCGCGGACGCGGTGTGAAATCTGTCCGTGGTGGTGCTCAGGGCGACCTGATGTGCCGCGTGGTCGTTGAAACGCCGGTCAGCCTGAGCGAGAAGCAGAAGCAATTGCTGCGTGATCTGGAAGAAAGCTTTGGTGGCGTATCTGGTGAAAAAAACAGCCCGCGTTCTAAAAGCTTCCTGGATGGCGTGAAAAAGTTCTTTGATGATCTGACCCGCTAATCTGTCGCTGACTTCAGCGGCTGAAAGCCAGATAAAATCCCCGGCAGCGTTCACGCTCCGGGGATTTTTTTATGGGTTTTATAAAGAAAATGGAAAGCCACACCGTTCGTAAAAACCGAGCTATACTCCAGAAATAATCGACTTTTTACGAAGTGATTCAGTGCGTACAATTCGCGCATTCCATTGTGGCAATCCTTTTATCGCCACGCCTTTTTTACAGGAGAGTCAGAATGTCGAATATCATTCGTCAGTTTTTACGCTTAGAGGCAGCAGGCGGCATCGTACTGATCCTTGCCGCTATCGTGGCGCTTATTATGGCGAATACCCCATTGCAGGGGGCGTATCAGGCGTTTCTGGATATTCCGGTTACGCTGCGTTTTTCTGAATTGCTGATCGACAAACCGCTTTTGCTATGGATTAACGACGGGCTGATGGCAGTATTTTTCCTGATGATTGGCCTGGAGGTGAAGCGTGAACTGTGTGAAGGCGCGCTGGCAAATCGCGAACAGGCTCTGTTCCCGGCGATTGCCGCACTGGGTGGCATGATCGTTCCGGCTCTGATCTACTTACTGTTTAACGGTGGTGACGACATTGCTCGTCAGGGGTGGGCTATTCCGGCAGCAACGGACATTGCCTTTGCGCTGGGTGTGATGGCACTGCTGGGGTCCCGCGTGCCAACTGGCCTGAAAGTGTTCCTGCTGGCACTGGCCATTATCGATGATTTGGGTGCGATCGTTATCATTGCATTGTTCTACAGCCATGATGTCTCAATGATTGCGCTTGGGTTATCTGCGGCGTGTATTGCGGTTTTGGCCTGGCTGAACTGGCGTGGTATCACCAAGCTAACGCCGTATCTGCTCATTGGCGCCGTGTTCTGGGTGTGCGTACTAAAATCAGGTATTCACGCGACGCTGGCGGGTGTGATCCTCGGATTCCTTATCCCGCTCAGAACCAAAGAGAATAAAACCTCACCGGCGCGCCGCCTGGAGCATGGAATTCATCCTTACGTTGCCTGGTTTATTTTGCCTGTTTTTGCTTTCGCCAATGCCGGTATCTCGTTGCATGGCGTGACGGCTGCCGGTGCGTTTTCAATGTTGCCGATGGGTATCATGGCGGGGCTGTTGCTGGGTAAACCGTTAGGCATCATTCTTTTCGGCGGTCTGGCTCTGAAACTGGGCATCACCCGTCTGCCATCCGGCATTACGTTTAGCCAGATTGCAGCGGTGTCAGTGCTGTGCGGAATTGGCTTCACCATGTCCATTTTTATCGGCTCACTGGCATTTGCTTCACTTGATCCGGCGCTGCTGACTTACGCAAAAATGGGCATTCTGATGGGATCAGTGGCTTCAGCAGTTATAGGTTTCCTGATGCTGAGCCGCGCTTTGCCGAAAAAAGCGCATCATTAAACTCTGTGCTGTGCGGGAAACCGCGCAGCATGATGCTGACTTCATACTTCAGAAAGGATGAAACCATGCCTCATATTAACTACAACCATTTGTATTATTTCTGGCACGTGTGTAAATCAGGTTCTGTCGTGGGAGCCGCAGAGGCGCTGTATCTGACGCCGCAGACCATCACCGGCCAGATAAAATCGCTGGAAGAAAGACTGGATGGCAAGTTGTTCAAACGTCAGGGGCGCGGTCTGGTACCTTCTGAGCTGGGGCAACTGGTATATCGCTATGCGGACAAAATGTTCACGCTTAGTCAGGAAATGCTGGATATCGTGAATTACCGTAAAGAGTCGAGCCTGCTGTTTGATGTGGGCGTGGCGGATGCGCTATCCAAACGCCTGGTCAGCCGGGTGCTGGAAGCGGCCGTACCGGACAATGAGAAAATTCATCTGCGTTGCTTTGAATCAACACACGAAATGCTGCTTGAGCAGCTGAGTCTGCACAAGCTGGATATGATTTTGTCAGATTGCCCCGTGGACTCCACGCAGCAGGAAGGATTGTTCTCCGTTAAGCTGGGTGAAAGCCCGATCAGCTTCTTTTGCTGCCAGCCGATGTCGGAAATGAGTTTTCCAGCCTGTCTCGAGCAGCGGCCTTTGCTGATCCCCGGTCGGCGATCCATGCTGGGGCGCAAGCTGCTTAACTGGTTTAACACGAAGGGGCTGAACGTCAATATTTTGGGTGAGTTTGATGATGCGGCGCTGATGAAAGCTTTCGGAATGAACAATAATGCGATTTTTGTCGCACCGGCTATCTATTCGTCGACAGAATTTCAGGATGAAAAAATTGAAGAGGTCGGGCGGCTGGAGGGGATTATGGAGGAGTACTACGTGATTTTTGCGGAGCGTATGATCCAGCATCCTTCGGTACAGCGGATTTGTCACACCGATTTCACTACGCTGTTTGAGTAGCTTCTCGCTTGAGACTCAAATTTCAGATATAAAAAAACCGGCGTGAGCCGGTTTTTTTATCAAGCATTTCAGCGTAATGCGATTATTGCATTGCGTTGATTTGCGCAGTCAGATTTGACTTATGACGCGCTGCTTTGTTTTTGTGGATCAGGCCTTTGCAAGACTGACGGTCCACGATTGGTTGCATTTCGTTAAATGCGTTTTGTGCAGCAGCTTTGTCGCCTGCTGCAATAGCCGCGTATACCTTCTTGATAAAGGTACGCATCATAGAACGACGGCTCGCGTTGTGCTTACGGCGTTTTTCTGACTGTACGGCGCGTTTCTTAGCTGATTTGATATTAGCCAAGGCCAACTCCCAAATATTTTTCTATTGATGAACAATTCAAAGGCCGAGGAATATGCCTTTTCGGTCTTCTTTTGTCAACGGATTTGTGCAAATAAGCGGCGTTTTAAAGAGTAAACTTCGATCGTCGCTTGTTACGTTGTGATGGCGCAGGATTTTAACAGCTTCCGGCATCGGAATACAGTCTTTCGCGAGAAAAATCGACAGGAGAGTGTACAAACTGCCCACTACGGCCATTAACGCTTTGTTTATGCGAAAAGTCACGCATTCCCTGTATGCAACGAAAGATTTTCATCGCCACGCCGCCATTTGAACCGCAATATCTGCCGTATGCAAGAGAGAATGGTGAGATCCTGCTAATCGCTGGTTAACCTTGGAGGCTGTACAAGGTATAATCCGCCGATTTCCATCTTTATGAGTCAGCATTGGATTTGAGCCAGCTATGGAGCTAATTCGCGGAATACACAATATTCGAGCACGTCATCATGGATGTGTGCTGACTATTGGCAATTTTGATGGTGTACACCGTGGCCACCAGGCCCTGATTGAACAGCTGAAGCTGGAAGGTCAACGTCTGGGGTTACCGGTGATGGTAATGATTTTTGAGCCACAGCCTCTGGAGCTGTTTGCCGGTGATAAAGCACCTGCACGACTGACCAGTTTGCGCGACAAAGCCAAGTATCTGGCAGAGTGCGGCGTTGATTATCTTTTATGTGTGCGTTTCGAACCCCGGTTCGCTGCCCACATGGCGCAGGCCTTTATCTCGCAACTGCTGGTCGAAAAGCTGGGCGTTAAATTCCTGACTGTCGGGGATGATTTCCGTTTTGGTGCCAGTCGTCTGGGAGATTTTGAGCTATTGCAGAAAGCCGGGGAAGAATACGGCTTTGAAGTGATCAGCACGCAAACTTTCCGTGAAGGGGAGAACCGCATCAGCAGTACGGCTATCCGTAATGCGCTGCGGGATGACGATTTAGCCCTGGCCGAAAACTTACTCGGCCATCCGTTCAGTATTTCAGGGCGTGTTGTTCACGGCGATAAGCTGGGACGTACCATTGGTTTCCCGACCGCCAACGTCCCGCTCAAGCGAGTCGTTTCACCTGTACGCGGCGTGTATGCCGTTGAAGTCTTAGGCCTCGGGCCTGAACCTTTGCCGGGCGTGGCGAACATCGGAATACGTCCGACAGTCGGTGGTGTGCGCAAGCAGTTGGAAGTGCACCTTCTCGACACCACATTAGATTTATACGGGCGCCACATTGACGTGGTGCTCCGCGCGAAATTGCGCAACGAACAGCGTTTCTCCTCGCTTGATGCTTTAAAGCAACAGATTGCGAACGATGAAGTGACGGCCCGGGAATTCTTTGGGTTAAAGACACTGCGCTAAACATGTACTGACAGGCGTGTAACAAAGCCTGGAATCCAGCCGAAAACGGAACCGAGAATCTATGAGTGACTACAAGAACACCCTGAATTTGCCGGAAACAGGGTTCCCGATGCGTGGCGATCTGGCCAAGCGTGAACCTGACATGCTGAAAAATTGGTATGACCAGGATCTGTACGGGATTATTCGTGCTGCCAAGAAAGGCAAGAAAACCTTTATTTTGCATGACGGCCCTCCGTATGCGAACGGCAGCATTCATATTGGTCACTCAGTAAACAAAATTCTTAAAGACATGATCGTTAAGTCCAAAGGACTGGCGGGCTTTGATGCGCCGTATGTTCCGGGCTGGGACTGTCATGGTCTGCCAATCGAGCTTAAAGTCGAGCAGCTGATCGGCAAACCGGGCGAGAAAGTCACTGCGGCAGAATTCCGTGAAGCGTGCCGTAAATACGCAGCAGAGCAGGTTGAAGGCCAGAAGAAAGACTTCATCCGTCTGGGCGTATTGGGCGACTGGGATCACCCGTACCTGACCATGGATTTCAAAACTGAAGCCAACATTATTCGTGCGCTGGGTAAAATCATCGGTAACGGCCACCTGCACAAAGGGGCTAAGCCGGTTCACTGGTGTACAGATTGCGGTTCATCCCTGGCAGAAGCAGAAGTTGAGTATTACGACAAAGCGTCTCCTTCAATTGATGTGGCGTTCAACGCGACTGACGCTGCCGCCGTGGCTGCGAAGTTTGGCGTATCTGCTTTTAACGGCCCGATCTCACTGGTTATCTGGACCACCACGCCGTGGACCATGCCTGCTAACCGTGCGATTTCACTGAATCCTGAGTTTTCTTATCAGCTGGTTCAGGTTGAAGACCAGTGCCTGATCCTGGCAACCGATCTGGTTGAAAGCGTCATGAAACGTGCTGGTATCGCAGAATGGACCATCCTGGGCGAGTGTAAAGGTGCGGATCTCGAGCTGCTGCGCTTCAAACACCCGTTCCTTGGTTTCGACGTTCCGGCGATCATGGGCGACCACGTAACGCTCGATGCCGGTACCGGTGCCGTGCATACCGCACCAGGCCACGGTCCGGATGACTTTGTCATCGGCCAGAAATACGGTCTGGAAGTGGCCAACCCGGTAGGGCCGAACGGCTGCTACCTGCCAGGCACTTACCCGACGCTGGACGGTAAATTCGTCTTTAAAGCCAACGACCTGATCGTTGAACTGCTGCGCGAAAAAGGCGCATTGCTGCACGTTGAGAAAATCACGCACAGCTACCCGTGCTGCTGGCGTCACAAAACGCCGATCATCTTCCGTGCTACGCCACAATGGTTCATCAGTATGGATCAGAAAGGTCTGCGTCAGCAGTCTCTGGAAGAGATCAAAGGCGTGCAGTGGATCCCGGACTGGGGTCAGGCGCGTATCGAAAACATGGTCGCTAACCGTCCTGACTGGTGTATCTCCCGTCAGCGTACGTGGGGCGTGCCGATGTCTCTGTTCGTTCACAAAGACACCGAGCAACTGCATCCGCGCAGCCTTGAGCTGATGGAAGAAGTTGCTAAGCGTGTTGAAGTGGATGGCATTCAGGCATGGTGGGATCTGAATCCGGAAGAGATTCTGGGTGCCGACGCTGCCGATTACGTCAAAGTGCCTGATACGCTGGACGTGTGGTTTGACTCCGGTTCAACACATTCTTCCGTTGTGGATGTGCGCCCTGAATTTAACGGTCATTCGCCGGATCTGTATCTGGAAGGTTCTGACCAGCATCGTGGTTGGTTCATGTCTTCCCTGATGATTTCGACTGCCATGAAAGGCAAAGCGCCTTACAAACAAGTTCTGACGCACGGTTTCACCGTGGATGGTCAGGGCCGCAAAATGTCTAAATCCATCGGCAACACCATCGCGCCGCAAGACGTGATGAACAAGCTGGGTGGCGACATCCTGCGTCTGTGGGTGGCATCAACGGATTACACCGGCGAAATCGCTGTGTCCGACGAAATCCTCAAACGTGCTGCGGACTCTTACCGCCGTATCCGTAACACCGCGCGCTTCCTGCTGGCGAACCTTAACGGTTTCGATCCGGCGCTGCACAGCGTGGCTCCGGAAGACATGGTTGTTCTGGATCGCTGGGCTGTTGGCCGTGCGAAAGCCGCTCAGGAAGAAATCATTGCCGCGTATGAAGCCTATGATTTCCACGGTGTGGTTCAGCGCCTGATGCAGTTCTGCTCGATCGAAATGGGTTCCTTCTATCTGGATATCATTAAAGATCGCCAGTACACCGCGAAAAGCGACAGCGTTGCACGTCGCAGCTGCCAGACCGCGCTTTACTATATCAGCGAAGCACTGGTCCGCTGGATGGCGCCAATCATGTCGTTCACCGCAGATGAAATCTGGGCTGAGCTGCCGGGCAGCCGTGAGAAATTCGTCTTTACCGAAGAATGGTATGACGGTTTGTTCGGTCTCGCGGGCAACGAATCCATGAACGATGCGTTCTGGGATGAGCTGCTGAAAGTCCGTGGCGAAGTGAATAAAGTGATTGAACAGGCGCGTGCTGATAAACGTCTGGGCGGTTCTCTGGAAGCGGCGGTCACGCTGTTTGCTGATGATGCGCTGGCAGCCGACCTGCGTTCTCTGGGCAACGAACTGCGCTTCGTGCTGCTGACTTCAGGTGCGAAAGTTGCCGCGCTGTCTGAAGCAGACGATGCCGCTGTGCCAAGTGAATTGCTCAAAGGCCTGAAAATCGGTCTGGCGAAAGCGGAAGGCGACAAATGTCCGCGCTGCTGGCATTACACGACTGACGTCGGCCAGAACGCGGAACATAGCGATATCTGCGGCCGTTGTGTCACTAACATCGCTGGCGACGGCGAAGAGCGTAAGTTTGCATAATGAGTAAATCGATTTGTTCCACCGGACTCCGCTGGCTCTGGCTGGCGGTCGTGGTCATTATCGTGGATCTGGGCAGTAAGTTTCTCATTATGGGAAACTTCCAGCTCGGCGAATCCATGCCTTTGATCCCGTATTTAAATCTGTTCTACGCCCAGAACCATGGTGCAGCGTTCAGTTTCCTGGCAGATAAAGGCGGCTGGCAGCGTTGGTTCTTCGCGTTAATCGCACTGGTTATCGTCGTGGCGCTGGTCGTGCTGATGTATCGCGGCAGCGCGAAGCAGAAGCTGAATAACATTGCCTTCGCTATGATTATCGGTGGCGCACTCGGTAACTTGTTTGACCGCCTGTACCACGGTTTCGTGGTCGACTTTATCGATTTTTATGTCGGTAGCTGGCATTTCGCGACCTTCAATCTGGCCGACAGTTTTATCTGCGTCGGTGCAGCAATGGTGGTGCTGGAAGGTTTTCTGGCTAAACCGAATGAAGCCACGAAGAGCAAAGGATAAGAATTATGTCTCAACAGGTGAAACACGACAGCGCCGTGCTGGTGCATTTTACGTTGAAGCTGGAAGACGGCTCGACGGCAGAATCGACCCGCGCTAATGGGAAACCTGCGCTGTTTCGCCTTGGCGACAGCAGCTTGTCTGACGCGCTGGAAAATCAGCTGCTAGGGCTGAACGTGGGGGATAAACGTGCATTCACGTTAGCCCCTGAATCGGCATTCGGGACTAAAAGCCCGGATCTGGTTCAGTTCTTCTCCCGTCGTGATTTTCAGGAAACAGGGGTGCCTGATGTCGGCACCATCATGTTGTTCAGCGGCCGCGATGGCAGTGAAATGCCGGGCGTTGTCCGTGAAGCGACCGAAGATTCCATCACTGTAGATTTCAACCATCCGCTGGCAGGGCAACATATCGATTTCGATATTGAAGTTCTGGAAATTGACCCGGAGCTTGAGGGGAAACATGCAGATATTGCTGGCTAACCCGAGAGGGTTTTGCGCGGGTGTTGACCGCGCAATCAGTATCGTTGAACGTGCGCTGGAAATTTACGGCGCGCCTATTTATGTGCGTCATGAAGTGGTTCACAACCGCTATGTGGTCGACAGCCTGCGTCAGCGCGGAGCGGTTTTCATTGAGCAAATCAGCGAAGTGCCTGATGGCTCAATTCTGATCTTCTCCGCCCACGGCGTTTCTCAGGCTGTGCGCGCAGAAGCGAAAGCCCGTGACCTGACGATGCTGTTTGATGCGACATGTCCGCTGGTAACCAAAGTACATATGGAAGTAGCGCGCGCCAGTCGTAAAGGCACCGAAGCCATTTTGATTGGTCATGCCGGTCACCCGGAAGTGGAAGGCACGATGGGCCAGTACAGCAACCCGAACGGGGGTATGTATCTGGTTGAAGCGCCGGAAGATGTGTATAAATTGCAGGTGAAAGATGAAAACAACCTGTGCTTTATGACGCAAACCACGCTGTCGGTTGACGATACTTCAGCGATCATTGATGCGTTGCGAGATCGTTTCCCGAACATTATCGGGCCGCGCAAAGATGATATCTGTTACGCCACCACTAACCGTCAGGAAGCCGTGCGTACGCTGGCGGATGGCGCAGATGTTGTGCTGGTGGTTGGCTCGAAAAACTCATCAAACTCCAACCGTCTGGCCGAGCTCGCCCAGCGTGTCGGTGTGCCTTCTTATCTCATCGACTCGGCAGCTGATATTCAGGAAGGCTGGCTGAAAGATGCGAAAAGCATTGGCGTAACGGCAGGCGCATCTGCACCGGATATTCTGGTGCAGGACGTGATCAGCAAGCTGAAAACCTTTGGTGGCCTCGATGTGATTAACATCGAAGGACGCGAAGAAAATATCGTGTTCGAAGTGCCGAAAGAGCTGCGCGTAGATGTAAAACAGATCGACTGACATCAGGCTTTAAAATGAAAAACCGGCTCACTGTGGCCGGTTTTTTTATCGCTGAAATCCGAAGGCAATTAAGGCTTTTCGAGTTTAAACAAATTCTGTGGCGCACCCACCGCGGTGGTTTCTACATGCAGTAAAGCACCTTCCAGTGCATGTGGCGCATCGAGGTTTTTACGGGCTGAGGTGATAAACAGCTCAGTCATATCCGGACCACCAAACGTGCAGCAACTCGGTTGTGTCACCGGCACCGGTTGCGTATCCAGTGTCAGTAATTCACCCTGATTAATCTGCTGACGCAGCAGGCATTTCGATCCCCAGCATGCGGTGATCAGCCAGCCATTTTGTGTCAGTGCTGAGCCATCCGGGATTTTATCGCCAGAAGAGAAGCAGGATATTTTCAGCGGATTGATCCGGCGGGCGTTGGCGGAAAAGAAGCGTTTTTTCTTGCTGTCCGCGAACCAGACTTTACCTTCATGCCAGACCAGCGTGTTGGTACAACCGACACCATCGAGCATCATTTCAGGTTTTTCTGCCCCTGCTTCATAGCGGAACCATTCGCCGTTGTCCTTCTCTTCCTTAATATCGAGCGTACCGAACCACAGCGAACCGTCGGGGGCGACAGCGGCTTCGTTCGGCCGCGTGCCTTCGGCACCGGGATAATCGCAAAGCTTCTGGCGGGATTTTTGCTCGTAATCGTAGAGGTGGATCCCGTCGACGGAAACCAGCAAAAATTGATTTCTCTTTTCGGTCAGCAACACGGCGCTGGTGACGGCGGGAAGCTCATGGATTTCAGTTTGCCCGGTATCGGGCCAGTAGCGCAGAACGCGCTGAGCCAGAATATCGACCCAAAGCAAAGATTGTGTGCGCTGGCACCAGACGGGAGTTTCACCCAATTCGGCTCGATAGTCGCCAATGGCAGTTATGTCGGACCGGAATAATGCTGACATCGCAAAGCTCTCCTGCAGGTTACAAAGTGGATATAGCGACAACTGTCTCTATGAGTCTAGTCTGGCTTTGCCTCTGCGGGATAGATGAAATGATGTAAAAAGAAAGGGCCAGCCCGTCAATAAGACGTAAAGCCGACCCTTAGAGTTCAATCGTTAAGGCTTAGAAGTCGTAACGCAGACGGATCAGGTTCATATCACCGAGGTTATCGGTAGAGGACGTGAACACGTGCTCGTAATCAACACGGAAGCCGTAATCAAGCTGGAAGGACACACCCAGCCCGTTATCAATACGCTGGTAATTACGGCCAGTCACATAGGTCAGACGGTCACCCATGAAGTATGGCTGAATGGTTTTAACTGCCAGCTGATTGATTGGGAAAGCATAACCCAGGAAGTATTCCAGACCGTAAGCGTCGCCCGCGAAGAAGCTGTCTTCAGTTTTCACGCCAGTGGTCAGGAAGTCATGGTAGTAACCGCCGCCGAAGGACGCTGTCCAGTTGCCTGGTTTCCAGCTCAGTGCGGTACCGACAATGCTCTGGTTGTAGTCTTTAGAGGTGTTATCGCCAGGGTTTCTCATTTCTGCGTCGGTGTAGTTGTACGCCGTACCCCAGGTCAGATCTTTGGTGATGTGGTAATCCACACCGACGGAACCGCCGCCGTTACGTTTGTAACGCAGGCCATTTTTGCCGGTCAGCAACTCGTTGTCTTCGAACAGGTAAGAGGCATACACATCGGCGTCGCCGAAAGTGTTCTTGTATTTCAGCATCTTACGGGAACGATAAGAACCGTCGTAGTCGCCGTTCACACCATTACCCGGCGCCTGGGCGAGCATGTCGTAATCCCAGATATCGGTTTTCGCACCGACCACATCGTAGTAAACGCTGTTTTGCTGACCGAAAGTCAGCTGGCCGTAGGTTTTGCTTTTTAGACCGGTATAAAGCATACGGCGGCTGGTGTTATGCGCGCCATCTGCGTGGTGATTGTCCCAGCCCGTCAGGGCAGGGATATTGACACCCAGTTCGTAGTAGTTAATCCAGCTGATATCATCAAACAGATAATAATCCGTGGAGAAACGGAAACGTGTACCGCCATCAAAACCGTTAGTTTTGTAGTTTTTCACGCCATTCTGGAACTGGAACTGCGGACGAATACTCCCGCCAACCTGGAATTGCAGGCGGCTCAGCGGATCGTTCGGCTGCGGGTCTTGTTTAATCAGGGTGATTTCTGCGTGTGAAGCGAAAGAGGCTAAGCCGAAGAGCAGGCCAGCAGTAGTCGCCTGGGCGACTTTGTTTAGTTTGAATTTCATCTTGAGTCCCTGTGCCAACATGCTGATTAGAAAAATCAGCAACAATATTGGCCCTGTATTTTTATTTTTCCCCTCACTGATGACTGTCTGGTGAGGGTGAAGACGCGCCTTATGATGCCAGGCTGCTCATTTTGACTGCGTTTAAATCAAATTTCCGCAGTTAAAATTAGGTTGCTATTTATTACCACAATCATTGGTTTTATCAATATTATTTGTGTAGATATAATAAAAATTTAATGTTTCAGATCTAAGAAATTGGCTGTCTGAAGAATTGATAACCGTTTCGTAGGAGAATAAGGGGATAAGTGAAAATTCAGGAGTGGCTGCCTGCATGATGATTATGTGGGCAGATTGACTGAAAGCGCGACGGGCAACCCGCCGCACTTAGGGGAATGATTAAAGCGAAGAAGTAGTTATCTGATAATAATCCCTCATTTGATCAGTAATTAAAGGTGGCGTAGTTTGCGGGGCCCCAAAGACGGCCATGGCATTGATCAGCTGCGTAACCTGCGTGGTTGCGGCAGCAAGACTTTCAGCCGCAACAAAATGCGATGTGTTTTGTGAGATTGCGGCAGATAAAGAGGTTGAATGATTCGATACTGTGATGTCAAAAGATTGCAGGGCTGCACTCTGACGTGCCGGGATCAATGTGTCGGTCTGTGTCACAGTCATAAGATCTTCATTTGTCAGCGTAGTATCACTGAATTCCAGCTCGTAACGCTTGTAATTAATGGATCCAATGAAATAATTCTTGAGTGTCACACTATCGCTGTTCCCGTAAGCATAAATAACGAGATCCTGCCCAACTCTCTCAGTTTCCATACCTGTTGAACGTGCACCGCTAAACACTAATCTGTCTGTCTGATCAATATTTGAACTGTAATCGGTTAATACATCATGCCCGTGACCTTCGCGGAACATATAGAGATCAGCACCGCTGCTTCCCCCATCCAATGTATCATCCCCAGAGCCACCGGTGAGGCGATCCTGGCCTTCGCCCCCAGTCAGGGTGTCGTTGCCTGCGCCGCCGCCGAGGGTATCGTTGCCGTTGCCGCCGGTAAGGCGGTCGTTGCCGGCTGCGCCCTCCATGACGTCCTGACCGTTCCAGCCGCTCTGAACGTCATTGAGGTCGGTACCGATAAAGGTCACGGGCAGGGCGGCGATACCGGCTTCATTGAGGGTGATATCATCAAAGGCAAAACTGACGTGACGGTTCCTTGCGTCGCTGAGAAAGCCACTCAGGGTGACGCTGTCGTCGCTGCCGTAGGCGCGGATGATAAGGTCGTTGCCGAGGGAGAAGAGCTGAACGTCGGCGGCGCGTGCGCCGGT